>PVLC010006813.1:0-16256 GCA_004027655.1 Graphiurus murinus
GATACACATGCGTTGGTCTGATAGTTTGGTTTCCTTTCTTTTGGGTAGATACCCAGTAGAGGGATCGCTGGATCATATGGTAGGATCATTCCCATTCGTCTGAGGATCCTCCATACTGTTTTCCAAAGTGGTTGCACTAATTTGCAATCCCACCAACAATGTATTAGGGTTCCCACTTCTCCACACCCTCGCCAGCATTCCAGAGCTGAAGTTTTCTTTCTTATACATTATCTCATTTCATCAAGTTAAAGAGAGTTCAGGGTAGAAGACACAGAGGAAAAAAGAGGCTAGACATTTGATCAAAACCTCCTAATAATACTAATTGGTAAGGAGCTAGAGCAATGCAATGGATTCCATGCACTTTGTACCTAAATGAAATTTATGTACTTTAAATATTGTCCATGTTTTGTGGTTTGCAGATGCTAAACTTAGCCAATGTGTAATCAAGGAAATCATCTCCTCTCAAGGTCTATGTGAAGCAGCCTCCTGAAATAATTCATGGAAATGCTTCAGTGAGAGTAAATGTGGTGGAAACTGAACTCATCGATCTGGGAGAGAGGGAGCTTCTGCCTTTCACTTCCAAGAAGGTCATCTTCATGCACAGTGTGTTAACTCCATTTAATTCCTCCCATTTGCTTCCCTTGGCTCAGAACTGTGAGTGAAAATCTAAATGCCATGATGCCCCAATTGAGAGAGTTTATATCTCTCAGTAGGAGAAAGCCAATGTCAAAACTACAAACCACTTAATACCTGAAATAGGTTGAGATAGAGCCTTCTGTTTACATTTTCTTGTATGACTGAAATACCAAAGTGAACCAGAAATCTTTGATGACCTTGGGATTTTTCCATTTTCTCTCTCTCTCTCCTTTTCCTCTCTTCCCTCATGCATACACATACACACACATGCACACACACACACACACACACACACACACACACACACACACACACACACACCACCCTGCCTCACCTCATCTCTCTATCTACCCCTCACTCTTTCCTTGACAATATGACCATTCAGTGGTAGTCCATGCATTTGTTTTGTAGGGATTGGAGTCTAATAGAAAGTAAATAGAAACTATGGAGATGTGTACATGTATTTCCTACACTTTCATTCAACAAGCAACTGAGCAATTTGTGAGTGTTTACTATGTCCAGGCACAATCCTATCAGGAGGCTGTAGACAGCCAATTGTTTTGTGAGTTACTCATAGTCTAGTAACTTGGAAACTGTAAAGTAGACAAATTATCAGAACAAAACTGGGGAAAAGATATCACTTTTAACATCTGTAGATAAGGAAATTAAGACCCATAAATATCAAATGTGTTGTCTAGTGGCTCATGAGTTGTGGAAGTGGGCTTTGAATGAACTTTTTTCTATTCCAAAGTGCACACTTTGACAACTACACAATTGTGATGCTTCATTCTTTTTTTTCATGTTATCTATTGGTGTGAACCAGTATTTACTCTGATGATTTAAAAAAAAATACTGTCCAGAGGAATGCAAAACAAATGAACAATTCAATCCAGAAAAAGAGTAGGAAATAGGCAAGCAAAGCACAACATTCCCAATTGTGCAGCTCAACAATCATGTTAATAGAACCTGTGATTAGTCTCATATTGTCTGAGAAGCAATGAGTAGGTGAATACTCACCATGCTAAACTACTATTTACTTACAGTTATGCCCCCAATCCGCTGCTGAATTGCAATCCCTACTGAAGTGAAAACATAATTATCTGTTACTCCAAACAATTGGACATTTATTTTCTTATATTTGTAAAAAAAAAAAAAAAAAAAAAACACTTTAAGTTATACAGCCAGACTTAGGCAGAGATAGGTCCTCTCTCTAACCCAGTTTTCACAACCTTCTTTCTGGCCCTCCCTCCAATGATGTCATTATGCTCTGGCTCTTGTCTACATTGCGAGGAGTCAAGTACTAGGTGATTCTCCAAGTCAGAATATAATTTATGGACTTTGAATGCACACAGATTACAAATGAACCAACTAGCAATGAGAATGTATAAACTTATTTTCCTAACAGCTATAATGCTCACTTGAGAAAGAACTGAAAGATGTCTACTATGAACATAAGAATATTAGTCTACATTGAGGGCAGTACTAACAAGCTTCCATTCTACACAGAATTCATCCCATCCTGGGAAATAACTAAAGGAGGAACACTGAAGCATCCCAGGAAACCAAAGGAAAGCACTGAAAGTCACAAAATGGTGATCTTGTGTGACGACTACAAAAGAGCTTTAACTCTGAAGGTAAGCGAGAAATCTAGTGATTTTTGCCTATTATTGTTAAGAACTTTTCTCTATACAGGGAAGGGAATGCTACATTTCTTATCTAATGATTAACAAAAGTAGATGTGAATCAGAATTTGTTCAAATTAGGTTCATCTGCAAGTGGCAAAAATGATAAGATTGCAATGATAAAGGTGCATTTCTCATAGAAACAGAGTCTGCGGGAAGACAAGCCAGGGATAGTAAGGAAAGGGACATCCATAGTATGTGGTTTTGATTTTATTGTCCAGAACAGCTGCTTAACCTTCAGACATCATGTCTGCATTCTATCTACCAGGAAAAAAAAAAAAGGAAGGAGTAAAGAAAAAGGCATGTCCCTTGATTAACTGGATATTAGAAATTGATACTTCTGATACATTCTATTAGCCAGTCACATACTCACAGCTGGCCAAATGGGAGGCTGGGAAATGTAGTCCTAATTCTAGATAGCCAGATGTCCAACTAGAAGTTGTAAGCTCTGTTATCAAGGAGACGAGAAAATACATGTCGGGGGCAGGGGACAGCTAGCAAAGTTTGCCCCAGGAAGTTACCTTAGAAATAAAGAAGATCCTACATACAACCTTACCTAATAAAGTTTATTGATGGCTGAGTTCAGTTATTTAGAGCCAGTGTCTCTGTCTTTGAGTATTTCTAAGAAAAGAATAAAATTAAAGTGTCTTTTAACTAGTGTTTTGAAGGAGGTAGAAGGGATAGGTTTGGGGGATCTTGAAAGTCCCTAACCAGCTCCTAAATCCTAAGGTAACTGTTTTCTCTTGATTATGCCCCCATCACTCTTCTGCTTAAAATTATTCAGTGTCTCCCTATTCTGCTTACAGGATAAAGATCAAGCTCCCTGGAATAGTGTTCTAGGCCCTTCCTACATGACTTGGTCCCATTCTACTTACTTCCTCACGAATTTTATTCAAGTAACATCCTCATCAGTAAAGATACCGTAATATTTTCAGTATCTGTTCTTCATCTGTTCTCTCAACGAATACATGTGGATTATGCACCCTACCTAGTCATGGGCAATTGAGGTAGAGCAAAACGGAATGTCCAGAATTTATATAGTACTAGTGACAAGTATTTATCAAATACTTAATATATGCTAAGTACTTTACTTACATTATCTTACTATTGCTTATAGTAATCCTATGAAGTATAATCCACCCATTCCCATTTTATAGACAAGAAAACTCATCTTCAGGTTAAATAAAAGACATAAAAGATGAATAATTTGCTGGACATCCTAGAGGCAGTAAGCTGAAGAACTAGATTTGCCCAGAGCTTAAGATTATAATCACAAACTACTCTGTGCTATAATTTCCTCTGCCTGAAATGTTTACCCACCTCTTCCCCTTCCCTACTGTTTCCCTGGCAGCCTCACATTCATCCTACAAAAAGTCCAAGTATCACCTCCTCTAAGAAGCTCTTGAATGCTAAATAATTTCTTCTCTGTCTAGCATGTACCTGGCCTCACTCATTTCTAGCCTTTCATTCATACGTCCAGCTCTGTCTTGTCCCTGCTATACAAAGAAAGCTGCACAAATAGGTGTGGGAAAGATTACTCGATACCTAGTTAACTATTGGGGAGAAAAATCAATCTAAATGTCAAATTAGACCATAAACCAAAATAAATACAGGTGGATTAAAGTGCTAAAGGTTTTTTTTTTTTAAAGAAATCAAAGCATGAAAGAGCTTAAATAAGAGCAAATATTTACCAACACCCTGAGGGGAAGGACCATTTATGTTTCAAAGGCATGAACAAAAGCATAAAGGAAAAGATCAATGAGTATTACTGTGTAAACATGTTAATCACAATGCCTACATACCAAAATATAACCAAAATGCAAAGAATTTTTAAAAAACTAAGAAAACATATTTGCCTCAAATATGATAAAAAAAAAACCTTCCTATCATGCTTGAATTTGCTGAAATAAATAGATAAAATTATATTGTGATATGCTACAGCTTTGCACATCAACATAAGTGTCTTATAGACAAGATGTTGAGTAAAACAAACTAGTCATGACTTCAAAGTAAGATCCTGTTTATGTAAACTTCAAAAGCAGGCACAACTGAACATTTGTGAATGCCTACACAAGCAATAAAATTATTAAGAAAAGTAAGGAATAGATTATGAAGAGTCAGGATTGTGTTGGGTGGAGTGAGGTGGCAAAGAAAACAGAGGGGAAGAAGGCAGTTGTCAAGGAGGGCCTTGGGCATCAGCCAGGGGACTGGAACCAGGGAGAGGGGACCACGTTTACATTCTATTTATTAACTTGGGCTCTTGAGCCAGCATTGCACAAAAGCTCAGAGCATACTTATTCTTTAAAACATGCATACATTTGATACACTCTTCTGGTGGACAATAGTCACCTCTCATCTTTGGTTTTGCTGTTCAATGTTTCAGCCAACTGTGGTGTGGAAATACTAAGCAAAAAATTCTGGAAAGAAATAATTCCTAAGTTTTAAATTGTGCCATCCTGAGTAGCATGATGAGATCTTGCACTAATCCACTTTATCCCACCAGGGATCTGAACCATCCCTTTGTCCAATGTATCCATACTGTATAAGCTACCTACCCATTAGTCACTCAGAAGCCACATTGGTTATTAGATCAACTGCCACAGTATAATGGCACTTGTGTTCAAATAACCCTTATTTATGTATTATCTATCATTATCCTTAACAATGACCCCAAAGCACAAGAATAGTGATGCTGGCAACTTGAATATGCTGAAGAGAAATTGTGACGTGCTTCTTTTAAATGAAAAGATAAAAATTTCCAACTTAATAAGCAAAGAAAAATCATATGCCAAGGTTGCCAAGATCTACAGTAAAATTGAATCTCCTGTGTGTGAAATTGTGAAGAAGGGAAAATTTTTTCATACTAGTTTTGGTATTATACCTCAAATTGAAGAAACTTATAGCTACAACACATGATAAGTGCTAAGTTAAGATGGAAAGGTATTAACCGGGCCTGGTGGCACACACTTGTAATCCCAGTACTTGGGAGGCTAAGACAGGAGGATCGCAGGTTCATGGCCAGCCTCAGCTACTTAGTGAGACTCTCCACAACTTAGTGAGACCCTGTTTCAATCTAAAGAATGTAAAATAGGACTGGGGGTATAGCTCAGAATGCCCCTAGGTTCAACCCACAGTATGGAAAAAAAAAGATGGAAAGGTATTAAATTTGTATAAATATGTATAGGGAAAAAATGAATACATATAGGGTTTGGTACTATCCATGGCATCATGCATCCATGGAGGGATGGATGTCTTAGAATATATCCCCCACAGATAGGGATTATATATTTTGGAACATCTGTCTAAGTGTATAAAAATATTTTATATGGAGAAAAAAAAAGACTAAAAGAAAATACCTAGTAAGTTGTTTGTGGAGTTTTTTAGGAGATGAGAGTTATGCTAAAACTTTCTTCTTTTTCTTTTAAATTTCTCTGAATATTCTAAATTCAATATAATGAGACATCACATGTATCCTTTTCTTTCTGTCTGCCGTCATTCCTTCCTTCCTTCCTTTTTTCTTTCTTCCCTCTTTCCCTCCCTCCCTTCCTTTCTTTCTTCCAACAAGGTTAAGATACTCATCCTGACCCAATATAAGTGGGCTACACATCAGCCCGAATTACAATTTTGAAATATTCCAACTAAATCCATCTTTTATCATACCATTATCCCCATCTGACTTACACCTTCTTTCCAGCTCTGATCCATAGTTTCATTTACCGTCTTGCTCTTCATTTTTTTACTTCCCTAGCTTGGTGCTGAGCTGGACTGACCATCAATATTCTTTCTCTCTGTTATGGCCTTGTGTCAGCCCTCCTGAAGTACCCCAAGGACAGTCTCATGTATGTTGCACAGCCATCCTGAGACTTAGTGATACAAAGACGTTCTGCATTTTGATTCTATGATGGGTGCTAATTATGTGTCCTTTATTTCCATTTAAAGTATTTCTATACAGAGTTGCACCTAGGCCAGATATACTTTAGCATGGTGTAGTGGTTAAATCACTGAACTTTGACTCACACAGGCTGGAATTTGAGTCCCAGTACTACCACTTAGTTGTCATGTGTCCTTAAACAAGTTATTCTTTTTATCTCCTTCCTCCTCTGAAAAATACAGATATTAACACCAACCTAAAAGCATATAAAGATTAAATTAAATCTATGTAAAACTCCTAGTGCCTACCATATGAAAAGTGTTACACAATGTTCCCATTGTTATTTCCTAAGCAATCTCGTTTACCAATACTTCTCACTTCAAATTTTATATTCTAATAGAAGGTAAAACACCCAGAATGGTTTACATTTAATTTTATTACAATTTATTATAGTTCTTTCTCTTTAACTTGTCAGCTGTTGAATCAATAACTTTATCTAAGAGTGCTATTCAAGAAATGCTACTCTCCATTCTCCTATGCAATAAATCCCTTTAAGCAATTATTGGTTCCAACTTAGTCCTAAAGGGAAATTAGGAATGTATACTGAGTGATGAATGTTCCTCGAGAGCTGGAAAGAGGATCATGAACCAGTGTTGAATGAGGGTGTGTGAAATGCCATTGTGAGATATTAGAGTCCGAGTCATTGAGAACTCCTGCAGCTTAGGAACCAAAGAAACAGATTCCAGAAACCTTCAGAGCTACTGGTGAGATAAACATACAAACCTGAGAGGATGGATCATGAAAAATAAAAATAGTACCTAAGGTTTGACAACGGGGAATCCCTGGATTGATGGCTTTGCTTTAGTTCATTGGCTGACTCACTGAAAGCCATCCGTCAATTCTGTTGTTTTGCATTTTGAGAATATGATAATTGATTGATTCACTCGGTTGCTGGATCATCTTATGAATATCCTCCCTGATTATCACAGAGTAGCTGATTAAATTACATGGCTAAAAAAATTAATATGCCTTCAATTAATTAATTAATTAAAATTAATTTGCCTTCAGTTTCTTAGCTGGAAATGCCTCCTCTTTGTGTCCAGAGAGACCTTGTCCTTTCCAGTTTCTTTTTGCAGGAAATCTGGACTGGCTGCTAGGGAGAAACCTGTTTCTCTGTGGGATAAAGTGTTCTCTACAAATTGTAAAGCATTTAGATCCCAGGACATATTACAGTAACGTCTAGAAAATTTTTTAAAAATATGCTTTATGAGTAAACGCAATTATTTTCTCACAAACCAGAGTGTAGCACAGAATACAATTACATTTTGGACTGAGCTGAGCAGTTGCAGTACCAAGCTAACATTGTTACCAACACTTACCTTGCTGAATTTATATCCAAGGACAAAGGCTTTATGGTTTCTCATTATATCTTACCTGATTATCTGCAAGCAAATGGATATGGTTTTTGTTCTGATCTCGGATTCAGAAAGGAGCAAAAACGTACATAAGCTGGGAAAAAAAAAGGAAAGTGCTTCTTGTCATATTGCACAGAAAAACCACAAAGACTCTGGCTGACATATTCCATGCTTAACTACATGTTTAACATTTATAGGTCATTTAGTTCTCATCTGCATTATAATTTTGCTGTGTGCCATAAATACAAAATGAGTTTTAGTACTTTTTGATATATGACTTCAGTTTATTACATTTCCATAAAGCTGTCCAGCATTTACTAGGGTTTTATAACTTTGTTAAATGATTTTCTTCAAACTGCCAATGAGACGCCATTACCATAGTAACCAAGTAATTTTCTGAGTCCATTTTAGGTTTCTTTGGTTTTACTGAAGTGGCACATTTTCCATTAAACTTTGCAGTACATAAAGTCATTGAGGTGACAGTTGAGTACTGTTATGGTCATAGTAAGAACATTGACAGAAACTTTACCCTTGGGCCATTTGAAACAATTATTGGGGAAAACTTCAAGAGATAGTGAATGAAAATTCACTTAGAAAACTCAAATATGCTTCCATTAGCAAATGACAAAGAAAGAACATTATGAAAGTTGAGGTTGCCTTCCAGACATCTCTTGAAGCTGTAGCACCCAGATGAGCAGGTGATGCCTTCTTTCCAGTATGTTAGAGGGCACATTTTCCATTAAACTTTGCAGTACATAAAGTCAGTAAGGTGATAGTGAGTACTGTCAATATACTTCCAAGTTTCAAATACAAAGAATATTTAGCTATATAGAAGTCCATTACCAACTTGAGGTATCTTCATGTGAGAAAATCCCTCTTGTTCAAAGCAGCAAGCCATACTGGTGGGTCTAATTGAGGCATTAGCTAGAATGGTAGGAGCATAGTGCTGAAGAGGCCACGCTTGGCCCATGTTCATGTGGCCACAGGCTCATTCTGCTTCACGGCTTAGCTACCACTCACTGGGCAGCCACTCATTCCATTCGTCACAGAGGGAATCTAGTGGGACAACATGGATAGAGAGCACCCAGCAGAGGAAAAGCATCTTAGCTCTCACAGTTCATCACAATGAACCAGAAAGTAATAGTCACATATGAAGGACGGCACGTTAACTGACAGGTTATTAGTATTATTGGAAGATAAAAATGTTAATAAATGACACAACCATCATTCTTACTGAACCGCAGGGAGATGAATACATGGGTTATGAGAGTTTCAATACTGAGTGTGTTATCTTATTTCTAAAAGGAACCCCATATGTGTGGTCTCTTAAATTCAATTTATAAATAGAAAATCAGTATAAGGGCATTGTGATTAATTACAATGAACATGCATTACTGGCACTTAGTTATTGATGTGTAATGAAAAAATAAGAGATAACTACATAATTTCAAATATAGGAGGGAATTGTTTTCCCAGAACCAAATGGATCTGCTAATTATTCCTTTAATATCTTATTTTCAAAGGAAAAAAGTACTTTTATTTCCTTGTAACTCTTACTTCTTCTGCTCGTTCTGCAAGAGTGAAATCTTATGGTACTCTTAATTTTTATTTTTGGGGGTTGATTGATAACAATATAGTAATATTTCCTTTTGCCATATTAATAAAACAATAGAGCTTTGCTATATAAGTTACTACTTAATGAAAATACAATGTAATAGAAACAATATGATTTTATTATCCTGAAATTCCCTCAGTCTCATAAGTCAATATTAATTAAATATACTACAATAAATGGATTCATAATGGAGAAGTAATCAAAAAAATGCAACCATCTATGGAAAATTCTACAGGGCTTAATTGCCAACATATATTATCACTTTATTGACAATTCAGCATAAATATTTGGCCAGAATCTTAGAGGGGCAGAACAGTTTACTCCTTGCAATGAGTTGTTTCCCCTTTAACATAAATGTATGGGAGGCAGATCTATTTCATTCGTGCAACCAATATTTATTGCCTCACCACTGTGTATCAAGTACTGTATTATGTGTAGGATACAAAATGGGGATGACCCAGTTTTTAATCCAGAAGTGAAGACAGATAAATAATAGCTACAATACTACAAAGGAATGAGGTTCGTGCTACCAGAGGTAACCACAGCACAAGAGAACATACTTAACTGTTAGGAGAGGGCACAAAATGTATAAACTTCAGCAATCCTGTGTGTGTGTGTGTGTGTGTGTGTGTGTGTGTGTGTGTGTGTGTTACTAGGAATTGAACCCAGGGGTATTCTACATCCAAGCTACACCCTTAGCCCTTTTATTTATTATGTATTTATGTATTTATTTATTTATTTAATTTTAAAACAGGGTCTCAGCCAGGTGTGGTGGCACATGCTTGTAATGCCTGTACTTGAGAGACCAAGACAGGAGGATTACAGGTTCACAGCCAGCCTCAGTTACTTAGTGAGGCACCCCGCAACTTAGACCCCGTTTCAAAAATAAATAATGAAACCAAGGTCTCCTTAAGCTACTAGGCTGTCCTGGAACCTGTGATCCTCCTGTCTCAGTGCTGGGCTTGCAGGTGTGCGCCACCATGCTGGGCTGCAATCTTATGCTTCTAGCCTTCCTAGCACCATATAGAAGAGTCATTTCCAAGTGATGGTCAACAGAGTTGTGGTGGGATTTGCTATTTAATAAAATGTTTAATATCTTTTTAAAAACAATTTCATGCAGCTAGTTTTATTCCATTTGAGGTCTTCTTCACCCGGAGCCTGTGTCCTAACTATGGATAATATTTGATAGGGCTTCTTCCTCTCCTGCTATTTCACTGGAGTGACAAAAATACAGGGGAGTTTCTCAATACAAGGCAGGGTTTCTCAATCTTAATGTACATACAAGTTACCTGGAGATCCTGTAAAATGAAGATCTGCTTCTGGGATGAGGCAGAATTTGGCATTTTGTTATTTGTTTGCTCGCTTTGCTTGCTTGTTTATGATGTAGGGTCTCGTATGTTACCTACACAGGCTCCAACTCCTCAGCTCAAGAGATCCTTCTGCTTCAGCCTCCCAAGTAGTCGTGTACAGGTGCATATCATCACACCCAGCTCAGAATTTGGAGCTCTAAAAGCTCTCAGTTGATGCTCTTGCTGCTGGTCCACAGATTACACTTTGATTCTCTGTCTTGGCTACAGATACCTGAGTCCCAACCTATGAGATCCTAATGTGAGTGGTCTGGTGTGAGGTCTAGGAAGAGTGATTTTAAAAGCTCGCCAGATGAAGCTGGGTGTGGTGGCACACGCTTGCAATCCCAGTACTTAGGAGGCTGAGACAGGAGGATCACAGGTTCAAAGCCAGGCTCGATAACTTAGCAAGGCCCTCCACAACTTAATGAGACCCTGTTTCCAAATAAGAAATAAAATCGGACTGGGGGTATAACTTGGAGGTAGAATGCTTCTGGGTTTAACCCCCAGTATAAAAAAAAACAAAAACAAACAAACAAACAAACAAACAAACAAAAAAACTCATCAGATGACTAAAATGTAGTAGAATGTAGCCCAGATACTGCGTGTGGTGTGAGAATCACGTGATCTATTTTACAGAGGGAATGGAGAGTCTGAAACTCTGCTGAGTAAATTCCTTAATTGAAGCCAGTTAGGAAAATTTCAACTTATATAATCAGTGGATATCACTTTCCTAGCTAATATATCTCAGGTCCAACATGTATTGGAGTGTTTTATTTCTTAAACAACTTCTGTTCTAAGACTTCTGACTTCTCCTACACAAAAAATCCATTAAAATCACGACATAATATATAAGTAATATGAAGTGGGAAATCATCATCTGCGAGATAATAGTTTATTTATTTTTTTGTAAATATCTGTCCATGATCTAAGACAATTTTGTGTAAAACTTATTCAGTAGTGATTTTGGTCCCTTAATATACAGTAGGGCTCAGCTGCCTTTTTTTTTTTTTTTTTTTTTTTTTTTTTTTTTTTTTTTTTTTTTTTTTTTTTTTTTTTTTTTTAATAGAGCGTTATTGTGCTCTCTCAGCAGAGTTGAGTTGTTATGACAGAGAGTATATGGCCCACCAAGACTAAAATATTTATTATCTGGACCAAGGCAGTAAGAGCTATCCAACCCTGAAATAAAGGAACCTCCAACAACGCTGACTTACTCCTTTTACCAGCAAAACACACAGTCTTACCTGACAACTCCTCACAATAGTATTAAAGCTAATTCCCAAATTCAATAATGCTCTAGGCGTCTTGTTAATGATCAGTCTTTAGATCAGTTAAAATCTCTGCTAGTGGGAATACTTTAAAGGCTGCCCAGAGTACGGCTCTGGACTCGGTAGGAAGTTGAAATACACCCCATAATCAAGTGGATTCACAAGAAAACCAGCTCTGGGAGTGTTGTGGGTCCACAAATGGATGCTGTCCTTTAATTCCCTTGCATGCTGTGTTTATGCCGAACCATAGATCTTCTTAATGCAGAGGCAGTCATTTTAGCCTGCAGTCCAGTCTTTCAGCAGGAGAGCTCCCAGGAGCTCTTCCCTTCACATTATTCAAACTGGTCCTGCTAATTGATTGCCTTTTGTTTAGAGTCCAAAATGGAACATTATCCTCTTCATCAATTTTCTCAGCAGTCTGCAAATGTACTATTTATTGTGTGTAAATTTCTACTTAAATAACATTCAATCATCTTTCCAACAAATTTCAATGAGCAATGTTCCTGGAGATGCTTAACAACCTATAATGCCTCTTCATTGTGTGGAAGGCTCTTAATGAAAAATGGCTAATGTAGGAGTTCTTTAGGCTTATAATTTCCTTAGATGAATTTTCTTGACAGTGTTGAAAAATGAACACTGCTGTTTGTAAATGAGTGTACCATGTATTTCCAACAGCTATTCTTAAAACTGCCTTTATTCTGGCTGCATGGAAGGAGATGATAAATCCATTGTATTGTGGGTTTTGAGTAGAAGGGATATAAAAGCTCCATAAAGCATATATTATCAGTTTTATATTTAATATGTTTACATTTGTATTTACAATGCATTTCATCTAAAGCGGGAACTTCATCAGTAATTTTTGTTCAAAATTTCCCCAAAATGACCTTGCTCTCAAAATGAAAGTATCTCTTATTTAAAATTTGATTACTGATGAAACTGGAGGGCATTATGTTAAGTGAAATAAACCAGACACCGAAAGTACTGCATGTTCTCACTCACATGTGAAAGCTAAAAGAGTTGATTTCATAGAAGTAAACAGAACAGTGATCACTAGAGGCTAGGAAGGGCAACGGAAAGGGAAATAGAGGGATGTTGGGTAATAAGTGCTGAAATATATTTAAATAAGGACAATACATCTAGTGTCTACCACATGGTAGGGTAACTACAGTTTATAACAATTTATATTTTTTATAACATACTGGAAAGGAGTTAGATGTTTCCCAACACAAATAAATGATAAATGTTGAAATAGAAGTGCTAATTACCTTGATTTATTACATATTATATACATGTATCAAATTATCACACTGTAAATCATAAATATGAGCAATTATCATTGTAGATTATTTGTGGGGGGGGGCGAGGACTGAACCAATGGCATTCTACCTCTTAGCTACACGTCTAGACCTATTTTATCTTTTATTTGGAAACAGGGTCTTGCTAAGTTGTGGGGGGTCTCATTAAATTGCTGAGGTTAGCTTTCAACCTGTGATCCTTCTGTCTCAGCCTCCCAAGTACTGGGATTATAAGTGTATACCACCACACTCATCCTCATTATAGATTAAAAAAATAACTAATTGCTGCCACTCTGCTTAAGTAAAAACTTTCACACAGATTATATAATTCTATGAAACGGCCAGAGCTCATTAGACTGGTTTGATTTCTTTTTATTAGTTTTATAGTTATAATGAAATAAAGACCTAAAGGCACTTATTGAACACTTGCTATATCACCAGGCATATAAATATGAACAAAATGGCTGTCTCAAGACAATTTGGCCATTCATAGGTACCAGGTTTTCTTGGTAACCTCTACTAAACTTTCAGACTAGAGGTAAATAAGAGCTACTGGTGCCCTATCATATAACCTCACCACTAGCTACATGTTATCATAAAAGCAAGTATAAGAAGGAATCCTGCCAAGCATGTATTCACTAGCATGGATGCAAGTCAGTCTGATACACACGTTGTCATATGACCTGTCCTAGTAGTCTCAGTGAAGTCTGAGCTTTCCATCTCTGATGTGCTCAGGACAGTACCTTGCATGAAAAGTTCTCTGCCATCTGAAGGGATCATACTCAGAAGCAAGTTTCAGCTCACTGTCTAGTCTAGTTTCTTTCTGTTAAGTGAATGAAACAAAGGGCTAAGAGAAGTCCTGGACCTAGAGCACATTCCTGAAAGTGTTGGGCATTGGACATTGGCCTTGCAATAGTTTCATAGTCATTTCACCATCTTTCTAGGCAATTCAACGATCTTGAATACCACTCATTTCACCCTTGGGTGGAAAAAAATCTTTATACTATCCTTGATCTCAATTTAGATAACAATTTCTATGTGCTTAGATTGTAATCATTCCTCTAGAGTACTGACTGTAGGATTTTTAAAATGCTTGCTCAATACCTCTGGAGGGCATTCCTGATTAGGATACTTCATCTAACTGTCCCTAGAATATAGGGTTCATTTCTAAATGACACATATACATATCATATAATCTTTGAGGATGCAGTTTAAATGAATTACAAAGCAATAGTGCATACATTGGTTTCTCAGCACTATAATATCTTCATGTACAAACATTTAATTGGACATGGAGAAGGGAAGGATTTACTTAACCCCAGAGTGCTAGGGAGACTTCACATGGGAGGAGATATTTAAATGGAGTCTTGAAGTTTACCAGAGAGAAAAGAATTGGATACATAAGAATGCTGGGGAGAAAGTACAGTTTATATAAAAGCAGACAGATAAAACCAATGTGCCTGACCATGCATGCACTGTAAGTAATTCACAGCAGTTGAAACATGGAATAGGAGGAGGTTACACAAATGACAAGTCTCTCAGGCTGCCTTTGCTTCCTTCCTTCCCCACCCCCCACCCCAACTCCATCACTACAGCATGAGACAGTGGAGGGAACAGAGTCCGCCTCCTCAGTTTGTTACTTTGTGGTCATCCAATCCTGGTCAAGGGATCTGTTGGGGTTCATTCTCCAAAATGTTTATTCACCAACCTGGCCAATTGCTAAATCAAAATACAATTTCCAAGGTCCTATTCTACATCTCCTGAATCAGACTCTGGAGGCGGCTCAGGAAATCTGTGATTTTTAAGTCTCAATTTGTGAATCACTGCTTTGAATACAATATTTTATGCAGGAATTCAGTTTTGTAAAAATACATGTAATCTAAGTGGGGATTTTTTTTTTGTCTTATTTCTTCCAAAGAGGAAAAAAGAGCCCGAGAGGTGGTCTGAAGAGTCTGAAATAGTTAAAACATAAAACCTTAAAATCCTTTAACTAGGTTGTGGCATTTGTAGGGGGAAGGAGAGATTATCCAAAGGTAAGAGACTTCTCTCCCTTTGAAGCAGTATTGGTGTGATGTGAATCAAACCATTCATGCAGAGAACAAAAGCACTTTTGACTCCAGGAGCCAGTTAAGATGGCAACTTAAATAAACAGGGAGGAAAGAAGATATGACAAAAGGTCAACTTAGTCATAGCTTCTTGAACTTCAATTGAAGTAGCGCCTAAGGCTGAACAGCTGAATTGAGCTTGCAATTATTCACCCTTCCAGAGGTTCCCAGCCGGAAGTCACTGGATCTGTGAAGTCAGTTCAGAGGGAAGTCTGCAAGTGATTTTCAATATTTCAGAATTTCTAGCAAGATGGTTCAAAGGACAGAGCTCTGAACCACCTGGGTAAGGAGGACAGTGCTCACTAAAACCATAGGAAATCACACTTCCGACCATTTGATAGGAGGCCTGGACATTTGTATCTCTTTAAAATCACTAGGTGATTTTGAGAAAACTCATTAACTAAAATATTCCTAACTAGCATCCCAATCTCTACTTTGGCTGGAATTACCAAGTCAGTATGAAAATTCTGCCTTAACTTGTGCTTAGCAGTGGTTGTAACAATCAGATATAGGTCTTTGATTAATAAAAGGGAAGAAACAAGTTATTAGGTAATAAGTAGCATTTGCTTAGTAAAGTCTTTCAAAACACGGGTCTACATAGAGAGTTTCTTGTAAAGGAGTTTTCAATAGTGAAAATTTTGAAATAGCTTATCTTTGTTGTCTTCTCCTATTCTCTGCTCAAGAAATTTTGTCTAGAAAATTCAGAGTAGAAAAGTTATTATTAGAAGCAGTATTCTCCTCTGTTACCCAACTCAATATTCCTCCCCTTACTCTTCCTACCTTCCACATGATCTATTTTTTTCCAAATGGAGATAGCAACTCCAGTTAGCATTGGCCAGGTATTCAGTGTCATATGAAGAAACCTACAATTCTGAAACATTTCTATAGAAAATAATACACCAGTGACCTAATAACACTTAGAATAAGAAGTATTTCCAGAGCCAAGTGTGTTAAGAATTTGCCACATGGCTCCTCATGTCAAATACCAGTAGAATTACTTGTAGGACTTAAAAAGTTACCAGA
>PVLC010006813.1:16356-67121 GCA_004027655.1 Graphiurus murinus
GGCGCACGCTTGTAATCCCAGCATTCGGGAGGCTGAGACCGGAGGATCCGGGTTCGCGGCCAGCCTCAGCTACCTAGTGAGGCACTCCGCAACTTAGTGAGACTTGGTTTCAAAATAAAGAATAAAAAATGGGGCTGGGGGTATAGCTCGGAGGTAGAATGCCCCTGAGTTCAATCCCCAGTACCGCCAAAAAAAAAAACCAAAAAAAAAGTTACCAGAAAAAGGGAGAGCACTAAAATTTAATCCAATACTGCCTTAATAATCATAACATGTGATTCTAAGAACATTAAATATAAATACTAGAGTCCATTAAATTCAAGAGTCTCTAAAATTCAATGCAAAATATATGTGTATGTATATAGTTAGGAACTAAGGAAGTAAACCATCTAAAATCAATGTAGGGATTGTAGAAAATTAAAGACTCTGACTATGAGAACTTCACCTCCCCAGCAGTTATAAATTTATTGACATAGCAATTCTAATAGGGTTCCATCAGGATTGCCAAAAAGAATCTCTTCTAATTATGTAAATTTAAGTTAATAGCAATATTGCATGCAACAATATTTCCATCTGGCTTACATTACATTGGTTAAGCAAAACCATCAGGTCCTTTTTGGTAAAAAACAGTAGCAGTAAACAATTAGCCCACAACCTTATCACTGCATCACTATGAAAATTTAAACTAAATGCTGCCAGATTTGCAAATTACATTTAAAGATAAAAGTGAAGGGCTAGCAAGAGTTTTGTGCTCTACCCTTAAGGTAGAGGTTATCTCAAATGCTTTAACTGAGCCGCATGTCTTTAATGACACTAACTCCACACAGTATGAACTGACAACTGAATCTGAATTTTTGATAAGGGCTACTAAATGCCCCTAGAACTTAGTTTAATGAACACACACATAAACACACACGCTTATGGTTCAAAGAGGATTGTGGGACATAATGGAATCATTTTCTTAGCACTGTGTCTATTTTGACCTTGAGAAGGCTTAATTAAATATAAGATTGTGCACCAAAGCAAAAGTATATTGTTTTATGAAGAAAGATATATAATTGAAATTTTTATCCTTGTAATAGTTAATAAAATGTATCCTGTTGGAATAACAGATCAGCTTGTTTATCTCAATTTAAAATATATGTTTGAGAAACTGATTTAATTCATGTGTAGTACTAGGACTTTTAAAACTGACTTAAGCTTTACTCTATTTATAAATATATTCCTTAGATTTATAAGAGGTACTTAAGTCAAAGAAAGCTTTCACAGCCCATTAATGTCTTTTAAAAGGTTTCAAATAAGCTGGGTGTGGTGATGCACACTTTTAATCCCAGTACTTGGGAGGCTGAGACAGGAGGACATGGGTTTGTGTCCAGCCTCAGCTACTTAGTGAGGATCTCTGCAACTTAGTGAGACCCTGTTTCAAAAATAAAGAATAAAAAAATAGGACTGGGGGTTTGGCTCAGAGGTAGAATGCCCCTGGGTTCAATCCCCAGTATCACAAAAATAAAGGTTTCAAATACATAAAATGCATAAATATGATTTGAAATGTTTAAAGGTATTTAAATGGCTACATTTTTAATGGGAACAAGTATTATTCAAAGACTCCATCAAAGTGGTTGTTAAAGTTCACTTGACTTATACAATAAGATTTTCAAATTTCATTGAAAACCAACAAAGTAGATTTTTTATTTGTAAATTTACTAAATTGAAAATTGGTTTCTTTGGCCAAAGAAAATCTCTGAATGTCCTTTTCTACACACAGTATTCACATTAGTGTATCCAAAGTTTATGCTTAAGATCATTGAATAAATTCTCCTTGTAACTAGCTTTCAAAGAAAGCTTGTGGCATTTCTGGGTTATTCACATTAGAATAACTCTTTGGAGCCTATTAAAAGAGCATGAATCAGTTTGCTGCTAAAATCAGTGTTTAAGGAGTAGGACATGGTTGTAGAAATCACAAAAGAAGAAGCAAACTGAGAACTAATAACATTGATTTGTCCAACACGCTCTATAAACTATTAGTGGAGCCAGGATTAAATACAGGTCTCATGACTCCCTATTCAGTGTTCTTTTCAGTATTAACAATTATTTCTTAAGTGTTTACTATTATATTGTTTCTAGACTCTGAGAATAAGCAGTAATAAAAACAAACATCTGAACTTCTTGGAGGACGGAGATTGATGATAAATATGAATATAAAAGAAAAATATGAGATGCTAAATGCTTTAAGCAAAAGAAGCTTTCATGATGGACAGTGTACGTCTGATAGGTGGATGGTGGTTGGATTGTGATCCTTTTATTTGGGCTGGCCTGGAGGAAAGTCTCTGCAGTATTGACACTTGAATTTGGAACCTGAATCATAGAGAAAGCTGTCTGTGCCAAACATAAAGGGGATGGAGGAGTAATTGGTTCTCATCTGGGGCCTTTGTTACAAAAGGCAGATTAACAAGAGAAAAACAAGTTTATTACTATGTGGATCATGCATATAATACATAGGTATATCAGAAGACCAGTACTCAAATAGTGCTTTCAACTTGACTTACATAGCATTGTGTGTGTGTGTGTGTGTGTGTGTGTGTGTGTGTGTGTGTGTGTATGTGTGTGTCACTGGGGATTGAACCCAGGGGCATTCTACTCTGAGCTACACCCCCAACCCTATTTTTTATTCTTTATTTGGAAGCAGGGTCTCAGTAAGTTGCAGAGGGCCTCACGAAGTCGCTGAGGCTGGCCACAAACCCGGATCCTCCGGTCTCAGCCTCCCAAGTATTGGGATTACAAGTGTGCACCACCACACCCGGCTACATAGCATTTTTAATAAAAACATTTGTTGAGAACAAAGGAACAAAGGAAAGGACTTCAGGTTTCCAAGAGTGCAAGGAGGTAACTAAAGATGCTCCTTTACTTGAAATGGGGTTGCACCCCTATAAACTTGTCATAAGACGAAAACATTCTTAGTTAAAAGTGCATTTAATCTAACTAATCTACTGAGCACTGAAAAGTACTGTTTGTCCTCATGATCATGCAGGTGACTGGGAGCTGCAGCTTACTGCGGCTGTCTAGTATCACAAGAAGGTCAAGGCCCCAGGTTCGATCCCCAGCACTGAAAAAAAAAATCAAAATTTGAAGTACAGTTTCTACTGAATGCATATGGCTTTCATACCACCATAAAGTTAAAAAACAAACAAACAAAAACTCCTAAGGTGAACCATCCTAAATATCATCGGCCTTCTATATATGGGGAAAATAATAAAGTTTTTTTGTTTTGTTGTGTTTTGTTTTGTTTGCTGACTTCTCTGGTACTGTCTCTGGACTGATAAGACTCTAGAGTCATCACCAATAAAGGAAAATTATTATCCTACATTCAGGCAGAAAGGGGGAGGTCCCACTCTTACCAGCTGTGTGAATATGAACAAGCTACTTGACTTCTCTGAACTTCGTTGTTAATGTCTACAAACTGGACAGAATGCTTTGAAGTGCCTAAAATACCCTTTATGAGTATGCCTGAGTGTGCATATTCAGAAAGTGTAGTTACTATTTTTAGCTTTTGCTTTGTAACCTCTTTCACTTTTCTCGTGACATTATACCAGAATCAGGTGAACTACAGCCCTTTGAGATTAAAAGGGAGAGTGTGAGGGCACTGAGGCGGAGGCGAGGAGGATCTCAATTATAATGTAAATATCTTCTTCCATGTTCACAAATATTTGGAGTAGATGGGCACTTATCACAGGCTGACCTAAGGCTGTGACTTTTCAGTTGGTCTCTTGAGGTCCTGTGGAATTGCCTTCCTGAGTATCTCAGCCCTTAATGCTAAGCATCTTCTTAATTAAAACTTTCGTTCTGAAAGAAAGAATCCAGGATAAGGAAAAGCCAGAGTGTGTTTCCTGGGGTGCTGAAATTATCCAGAGCATGAAATAAGAACCTCAAGGTCAAGGACTATTTAACTGAGCTTAGTAAAGATATTTTCAGACTCTCAAAATCTGAACATCAAAACCATTAGATTAAATATAATGCTGGGCACAGTATTCAGTTGAGGTCAGTTCCACCAGTTCAGGTCTCTTTTCCCTGCTGAACACCTCTAATTTGTCATATGTACTTAAATGTTCCCTTTTTGGCATCTCTCTACAATTAATGGGAGAATAAATCATCTGATAATTTGCCGGCTCTGTCCACAAGCATCACCATCTTTCATTTTCAAGGTCTTATGTCAGATGCTGCCCTTTCAAAGTTTTATCTTTGTTATCTTAAAGGTCAAGTGCCTCCACTTCTTAGAGAGACCAATAGCCCTAAAGTGATTCAATAATCTTAAAATGTATTTCCATTTTTTCTTTCCTCTATTCCTATCTCACAACTCCACATCCACTTCAGGAATTTACACATCTTTGATCATCAAAGCATCTTGCAAGCACAATTACTAACTCATCTTGAACACCACCCACCCAAGAATTAATGATGTACTGGGCCTATGTACTCTAATTTCTTCCCTTTCAACAGCATAGCACAATATCAGCAGAAAACAAAAAACAAAAAACAAAAAAAACCACCCTAGCTAGCTGGGCATGGTGGTGTGGGATTTTAATCCCAGTTCTTGGGAGGCTGAGACTAGAGGATCCAGGTTGGCTATTAGCCTCAGCTACTTAGTGAGGCACTCTGCAACTTAGTAAGATCCTGTTTCAAAATAAAGAATAAAAAATAGGACTGGAGGTGTAGCTCAGAGGTGGAATGCCCCTGGGTTCAATCCCCATTACCAAAAAAAAAAAAAAAAAAAACTAGCTGAAGGTAATGACAATGTCACACAGCTATCATACAGATTCCAATGTCTTACACGTCATATCAAATTAGTCATCCCAGACTGATGAATTCCTTTAGAGGTGACTTTTAGTCAAGTTCCCCTCAAAAACCTATGTGTGCAGAGATTTCACTATTCTGATGATATTCAAGGATGAATTATCATCATTAAATCAAATGGATCCTCACTGTGTTGTTTTGCACCAAAAAAAAAAAAAAAAGACTCTTGTAGTGTTGACCATATACTGGGTACTGCCCTCAGAACTTTTCATATACTAACTATTTAATTCTAACAAAATCCTATATGGAAAGTACCATTATCATCCCATTTTATAGATGAGAAATTGAGACACAGAGATTAAGTAATTTGTTCAATATTATTAGTTAAGAAGTGTAACCAGTTGGACCAGCTCCATAAACAGCTCTCAGTCCCTACAGGGTTTCTCAACCTTGGCACTGTTGACATTTCGGATCAGGTCTTTCTTTGTTGCTACAAACTGCATTGTACATTGTAGGATGATTAGCAGCATCCTGGCCTCTACCTCATAGATGCCAGTAGCAACAATACCACCCCACCATTTCACCCTTGTGTGAGAACAAAAATGTCTCTGGACATTGAAAAATGTCCCCTGGCAAGCAAAGTCAGCTCCTATTACCGCATGTTGGTACTCAGTACACTACACCAGACTCTTAATGCTTTTAAAAAAGCAAAGGATAACTATGTTTATAGGTGCAGAAGAAAAGTTAAGAGGCTTTTACTTGAAGTTCAAGGATGAATTATCATCATTAAATCAAATGGATCCTCACCAAAAATACAATTAATACTCTCCCCAACTCTACTGCCCTTTTCTTGTTCACATTTCCCTCTTCTCTTCCTAAGTTGGAAAATTACTCATCTGAAGTCACAACCTACATAGCTGGTGATTTTGCTCTTTCCTTTACATCTGTAACTGAGGCATTAAAAGAGATATGAAGCTTCTTAGGCAGTAACTAAGGCTGATCTCAAAAACATGCCACGGGGCACCTCTGGACCCTTCCACGATCTTGAAGGTGTGAGGAGAGGCAAGCACAAACAGATTCTTACTCCCTTTCAGAAACGAAACTTAGTTTCTCTTTCCACTTTTCAGCAGGCTATGGCTGCCTTATTGCCTAAATAGCATGTTAAAAAGTTGTGTGATTCATGGGAATATAAAGGTTTATGTGCCTACTTAACATGGTGCTACTGAGGTTCAACCTGGATGTCATACACAGGAAAGCATTGAAAATTTGATACTTTTTCACAGCTCCTTGATATTTTCTGGGATTAAAATGATTGCTTTGAAAATAAGAAAAACATTTTCTCAACTTCTCAGATCTCCATAACCAAGAGGATGCCTATGGTAATCTTGAATACTGTGGCCAGAGTGAATATGCCTCGTGGCCAGTGTCTGGTGAATAGTTAGGAAACGGTACCTAATCAATAAACAATGGTACAGTTGTTTGCAGGAAGCATGTTTTCCATGGATTCAACCCAAGCAAATCACACCATACATAAACCACCGGCTAGTGAAATGCCTTAAGAAATCACCCTCTGCTAAACTGGAATAAAAACATCCAACTCTGTGTCACCCGGCTTCTGGAAGTTCTTATGCTGTTGGAGTTTTTTTCATAAGGTTACAGTTTTGTTCAATATTATTGCAGTACACATTACTAAGTACTTGCTATGTGCTTGGAGATACTATGCTTATTCACTCCCTTTCCCCATCCACAATTTCTGGCAGCTACTGTGAAAATTTCAGAGAGATTTCAGTGAAGTAGAAAACAAGAGATCTTGGGCTGCACTGTTCTTCCTGCTAACAGTAAACTGTAACCTTGAGTACCCTGCTTACCCTTATTGAGAATCAGATTCCTCCACCATAACATGAAGAGTATATATTGCTGAATAAACTGTAACATCTCCTACAACCCCATAGTCCCAGGGTTCTTTAAATTTACTTCTTAGCTAACACATTAATTGATCTCTTCTTACATTCTATGAACTGCTCTAAACACTTAAATTTCACAACAACCCTGTAAGGTAGTTGCTATGGTTGCCACACTAAAGATGAGGAATGATTACATAGTCCAGTTCGGCTCACTGTTTCACCACGAGGAAGTCTACCACTTAGGTGGGTGGAGAATCATCCCGACAGCACAAGGGCCTGTGCCACAGCCAGTCAACTCACTGACCTCTCCCAGCACCTATCACAGGCCCACACATAAATGGAAGTCAATAAACACGGGCAAAATATGTGAATAAGAAAATAAAATTTAGTATCCCTCTTATAAAGTGTATCAAGAAGGATAGGAAGCTATAGTTTGCAAATTTGAACTCATTCCAAAGTCCATATTCTGAGTTTTAAAAAACTAAGGCTTTGGTTTTATGATTTTTTTGGTATGTTGAGATTACCCTTCACCTGTTTTTAAAAACTAAATGCATTCACATGATGGAAGAACTTTAAAAATAAAATACTTACTGTGGCTTCTCACTGGTAATTCTGGAATGCACAAGAGTTTTCATTTTCTAATCCTGGTTCATATAATTAGGGGATATATTTTTGATAGACTATATTTAACAGCAATCTTATTTTGAAATTTTCACAAAATGATAAAAATTTTGGTAATCTAAGAAACCATGCTTTCATTAGCTGTCATAATAATATTTTCTGACAATTTTGGCAAACATCTAAAAGAAAAATGTGTTCTAGATAAGAAAAAATTAAACTAATGCAATGGCTTATTTAAGTTTAAACTATGCCCTTTCAGTAAATCTAAAAATTTCATAAAAGCAAAAAGTAAAATTCACCAATAAAAAAGTAAATGATGCCTCAAAATTTAATAATTTGCTGTTTTAATGCTTATTATTAATTTTCTTCTGTTACTTTCATTTAGTAATAATGTAGAGAAAATATTGCAGGATCTATGTCAAGGCCAAAATTAATCATTGCAGAATGAGTATTTAAAAATAATGGGAGCCGAGCATGGTGGCACACACCTGTAATACCAGTACTTGGGAGGCTGGGACAGAAGGATTATAGGTTTGAGACCAACTTCAGGAACTTAGTGAGACTCAGCAATCTAGCAAGACCCTGTTTTGAAACAAAAGGAAGAGATGAAGGTATATCTTGGAGGTAGAATGCCTCTGGATTCAATCCCCAGTACCAAAATTAAGAATGATGATGATGATGATGGTGATGATGATGATGATGGTGATGATGATGATGATGATGATGATGATAAATAATGGGGCTAAGGTTGCAGCTCAGTGGTAGAGCACTTGGCTAGCATGTGTGAGTCCCTGGTTTTGAACCCTAGTATAGCAAATAAAGTAAAAATTTCGGGAAGACTACTGAGAAGAGTATTATTCAGACCTTATTTCCAAGAGTCCATCTCAAATATATAAAAATAAATAACCAAAGTGATTCTATGTTGCCAGGTCTTATAAACACCATGTGCTATTAAAATGATGAGATCTACTGCATTCAAAAAGGTCTATCTCTAGTCTACACATTCTTATGCAAAGTATCTCTCTATGTCACTTATATATCATATAGAAAAATAACTAAGATACTTGTACCAATTCCCTCACAGCAACACTTTTGTTCCTTTTAGATAAACTTGGATTCTATAACCCACTGATCAAAGATATTAAAGAAATTGAGATTCGAAGCTGACTAAGTTGGTCTTTGGGGGGAAATTTTCTCTAGCTAACTCTATTTGGCTGCTTCTCCAAAGATTCAGTCTTCACTAAAGCATTCTTCCATAGCCACAATTAACACTTACATATGTTAAAAAAAAAAAAAAAACCCTAAACTATATTTTCCACCAAAAAAAAAAAGTCTAAGAAATGACTTTGACCAATAAACAATTTAGTTTTAGGCTAATAAAAACATGTTATTTTCTACTAGTACATTTATTCAATCATCTATTCCTTCAACATATATCTACCAGCTGATTTCTAAATTCCAGGCACTATGGTAGGCGTTTGGGGTACGCTGATGTACAAACACAGTCCCTAGTCTTGTAGTCTTGATATGGCAGAAAGTATCAATGAGGACAGATCCAGTTATTCCACTTAGTGATAAGTACTGTGACCTGTACTGGCATTTCACCAGTATCCATGGGTCTGGGAATATTTCCCCATGTAAATGGCATCTGTGCTGAAATCTGAAAGACCAGTACAAGTAATCCAGGGGAAAAGATGGTGTTGTGAGATATAATGAGAGATCCAGATAGAGAAGTTGTTTCAGATAGAGGAGACAAGATTGGCTAATGGAGTATGATGTGTACTAGAACTATCTATAACTAAGACAAGTAGATTCTACAACTGCTTCAACGTAGACATGACCAGTAAAATAACCTCTGTGGATTTAGAGCATGTTTGGACATCATTTCTTTTTTCACAGCTCTCAAATTTGGTGACATGCTGTTTCCTTTTACCCTTTTCTACTCAGTGCCATGTTTTCCTTCTCGCAGTGACCTGCAGTCTGGCTCCTTTTGAAATTCCCAGCTGCCTCTGACTACATTTTTATCACCACTGCAGGGTCAAGGAGCCTGGGGAGGATGGCTGGTGTCTATTATCCTGGTGCTTCAAGTTCAACTCCCAGCTGCCTGCATTTCTCCGGCCCACGGAATTCCACTGTTCTATTAGGAAGAAAAGGATTATAAGATTAGTTTCATGATACCACTTCCAGCCTACCATATATAGTAAGAGGAAATAATTAAATGTGATTTCTATGACAACTTTTGGTATTCAGGCTATACTCCCTGCTAGGACATCTGCCTGGAGGGAGGGATCAGGGGTCTCAATCATGTAGGTGAGATCAAGGAGTATATTATTGCAGCTGAGAGTTACACAGTCTAATATCCCCTTTAGCTTCTTGCCATAAACAGCAACCAAAGTGTGGGAATAAGGCACAAAACAGTTGCTCAAGTTAGAAAATCAACATTATGGGACTCAGGAAGTCCTCCTTAGACCATGCAGAGTCCTTGAAGTAAACATAGCCAAACAGATTTAGGAAACACTCCTAACTCTGTCTCCTGCTTTCCTTGATTCTAACTGCACGGGGAAAAGAAAGAAAACATATTTGTCAGAATATTCTCTTTTTTTCAAGGTGCAACTGCTCCAGAAATCTTCCTGAAAGTATGCAGTCAAAACGGTTGTCAACAACACTAAATCAGGGCAAAGAAAAACCAGTGCCCTTTGAAACCATTACCTTCCCAAGGAAGCTGGGAAGAACTGCTAAAGGAAAATAAAAAATCTCCACTGGTCTTTTGCCCTTGTAAATTAGTAATGAGTTCATTTAGGTGAACATTTTGAGATGTGAGTTTGTATTTGTTGTGTATAAAGAAGAGTAGAGAACTTGGCATCTTTGGTGTTTTAGTCAGCTTTTTCATCACGGGGACGAAAATACCTGACAAGCACAACTTAGAGGAAGAAAGGTTTATTTAGAGCTCACGATCTCAGAGGTCTCAGAGGTCAGTCCATGGCCAGCCAGATTGTGGTGGCAGAATGGCTTCACAGAGAAGCTGCCCTCAGCTCATGGAGACAGAGAGAGAGAGAGAGAGAGAGAGAGAGAGAGAGAGAGAGAGAGAGAGAGAGAGAAGAGAAGAGAAGAGAAGAGAAGAGAAGAGAAGAGAAGAGAAGAGAAGAGAAGAGAAGAGAAGAGAAGAGAAGAGAAGAGAAGAGAAGAGAAGAGAGAAACCAGGGACAGATATAGTCCCCAAAGTCATACCCCCAGTGACCCACCTCTTCCAGCTGTGTCCTACCTCTGAACTTGGCTGCCTTGCCTAAACATGAGCTTTGGGGAACATTTTAAATCCAAATTATAACATTTGGAAACTGTGAATTGTGGGAAAAAGACTGGTTTAGGAGCCTGGTCAAAGTCCCCAGTTTCAGGAAACCACTAAATCTGGAGAGAAGCATTGTCTTAACCTTTGGTTTCTTGTGTCTCTCTTAACATGCAGAAGTCTGTGAATCTTGGGGAAGAAATGTGGCATGAACCTCGGGGTCAAGACTCCATCAGGCCCACATGGTTCTAGTCAGTGTAGCAGAGAGAGTCTTGGTAAACTTAGAGTTAGAAAAAACTAAGAAGAAAAGATAGGGGGAGAAGGTAAAAGAGGAGCCAGCAAAAATGGTGAATTGGGCAATAGAGAGTGGCCTGGGAGCAAGAAAAAACACACCCGCTGAGGCAGGGTGATCCAGGGAACCTTTGGAAATGCAGCGCTAACAGTCAGTGCTAAATTGCTTGTTTTTCTGCTTTGTAAACCCCATCTCAAAATTTCAATGAAATCTGCTGCACCTATAAAGGCTGTTAGTAAATGGCCACTTCTGGGAAATCAAGGAAGATAGCTCAGTTTCTGTCTGTATTCATTTGGAACAAGACAAGAAGTGAGTCAGGAGTGAAAATAAAAATCCATCACCTAACCAGGAGCCAGAGCTGGGGTGTAACTCTGTGCCACGAATCTGACTTTTCTCCATTCTAGAATGGGTGGAGCAAGGATCATCTGAATCTAGTTCTCAGGAGCAAGTGATCCAGGTATGTGTCACTCTGGTGATAGATCTGCATTACATGATTTGAAGGACCAATAAGAATGTACTAACCAAAATATATAGTATCTCCCCTTGGCTTATGCAAGAGCCTAGAACAAACAGTATCATCATTCTTTTAGGTTGAAGTATGAAAAATGAAAATCTTTTGTTGAAATGCAGTCATAGTCTCACACTCATTTAAGATGTTTACTATAAAAAAAAAAAAATAAATAACACCCAGGAAATAACAAGTGTTGTCAGAGATGTGAAGAGGCTGTACTCCTGTAAACTGTTCATGGGACTATAAAATGGTGTAACAGCTATGGAAAATGGTATAGGAGTTCCACAAAATTTAAAAATAGAACTACCATACAATCCAGCAATCGCAATTCATAAGAACTGAAAGTAAGATCTTAAAAAGATATAATATCCATGTTCATTGCAGCACTGTTTTCAATAGTCAAGAGGTAGAAGCAAACCAAATGTCTATCAAACGGATGAATAAACAAATGTGTTATAACCATACAATGGAATACTATGCTGCCTTGAAAAGAAAGCAAATCCTGTCATATGCTATGATGTGGATGAACTTTGAGAACATTATGCTAAGTAAAATAAGCCAATCACAAAAGAACAAATACAGTATTCCAAAAGAACAAATACTATATTCCATTTATATACAGTATCTAAAGTAGTCTACTCACAGATATGAAAAGTAGGATTGTGGTCACAGGAGTTGGGAAGGGGAAAAAATTGGGAGTTTCGGTTTAATGAGTGTAGAGTTACAGGTCTGCAAGTTATGAAGATCCATTTTACAACAATGGATGCACTTAACATACCGAACTCAGAAATGGTTAAGATGGTCAATTTTATGATATGTTCTCTAATCATCATAAAAAATGCAACACATTCTGAATAAATTTGGCAATTTTAAATCATCCTTCTTTACACTTTATTATGAATTCATTTATCATATTAGTTTCATTCTCTGAAGGACAAATGTTTCCATTTTTAATAAAGAAGAGAAAGTGAGATTCAGGACAAGAAACTATTAGAAAAGACAGACTCAGGGTATCACAGGAGTCTCGGGGTTTCCAGAAAGAAGACAACACCCAGAAGCTAGGTAGCTCATGGAGAGGAGTTGCTGGGAAGACAGGAAACAGACACGAAAAGAGAGGCCAACTCGAAGTCACAAGAAAATTCACTAAAACTCCATTGTACTCTTCATACTTTCCCTGAAGCTGCTATCCTTGAGTGACCTCAGTAACTTCCGGCAGAGAGAGCTTGCCTGAGCAAAGGCTGCCCTGAGAGACACTAAGAATAACGTGGCTTGGAGGGCAGCTCCGGCAAGTGGGCCACAGCTGAGTTTCCAGAACCAGAGGGCAGACTTGGGACTTTCTCCACGAGTTGTGAATACACCCCGCTGAACTTCATAGGCCCAGCTGGTGGTTATTTTTAGGCACGTTCCTCTTTCCATGACTGACTGAGAGCTGTGAAGTATGGAAGAGAAACTGGGTCTCAGAGCCAAAGCAAAGTCTCCATTTTCAGGAAACGGTTACAGCAGGGGAGAAGCGTTGGCTGCAGCCTTCTGGGTTCCTGTTCTCTGTTGAAGGGAGAGAAGTCTGTTGACCTCAAGCAGGACAGCAGGCCTGGCCCTGGGGCTTAGGAGACCCTGAGAACACCACATTGGTCCTGAGTGGCCTGAGCTGGTCACCTGGGGCTCTGGAGAATGAGGTGCAGGTGACTGTCCCCTGATGCAGCCCTGCTGGGAGGATTCCTCTCTGATGGGCTCAGGGCCCTGCCCGGGCTTGCCCCAGCCACTCCCCACCTGTGGGCAGGACTCCAGACCTGGAACTGTTCCCATACTCCCTGCTCCAAGCCTTGGCCACTCTGCACAGAAGGCCAGCCTTGCCCAGCATGAAGCTCTAGGGCCCCCAGAAAACCCTGGCAGGAAGCTCAGTGTGCTCAGAAAGGCAGTACAAGGTTTTCTAAGAGACTATCCTCAGAAAATGACACACATATAAGACATAACTCTTAGTCTAACTACTCAGATGTGTAAAAAAAAAAAAAAGTATGTATTACTTATTTTTATTTTCATTCAATCAATATAATTCTGACTCCAAGCCCCATTCCTACAGGACTGTGAAGCTCAACTTTAGGCCTTCTTGGGGCTCCACCTGCAGAAGGTGAAGGTGCTGGGGTCTTACCTAGCTCCCAGGGAGGGGGAACACCATCAGGTTGTCAGGTTCACACTGGTTAGGGCTGAGACACCTGTTGTCATAGTCTCTGCTGCTTCATTTCCAAAGCTGAAAATATCAGGTGTGGTGGGGAACACCTTGGGGAGAACCTGAACTCTGTCAACACTTCCCTTCTGAGGTCTCATCACATTTTGAATGCATACAAGTTCTGAGGACTCTTCTTCCCAGTCACCAGAAAGCTTTCCTTCCAACCTCAATGCTTCTCAGAAGCCCTGTCCCTCCTTCCAGAATGCCCTTATAACAATTAGAATATTAGGACAGAATTGGACATGGTGGCTCAAGCCTGTAACCCCAATACTTGGGAAGTTGAGAGAAGATTCCAGGTTCGAGGTCAGCCTCAGCAACTCAGTGAGACCGTCAGCCTCCTATGGAGATGCTGTTTCAGAACAAAAAAATAAAAAGGGCTGGGGATGTAGCTCAGAGGTATAATGCTCCTGAGTTCAATCACCAATAGCATAAATAATATATCAATAATAATAATTAATAATTAAGACAGAATCTTGATTTGCATTCAAGACTTTCTGCTTTAAATCTCTGAGATAAAGAATCACAAAGCTTGGTTGCTGACATTAGGGCTCAGGATCTTCATCTGAAACAAGCACAAGAAGGTCAAGTGTCCTGCCCTATGTCTTGCAAAACCTGGACCAGAAGCCAGGTCTGCCAAATGTGAGCAAGCATTCTTTCCACAACGCCACACAATGGCAAGTCAGAAGGCCAGCGTGCAGCAAATGCTGGTTTGGGATTCAGCAGGCAAGACACTGAAGGCTCACTGGTGTTTTATTACCAACAATGGGGAAACTGAATAAAACCAGTTAGCGGTGGGCAAGGAGCCAGCAGTGACGCGATTAGATCTTCATTCTTGTGATTACCGGTCAGTGCTATGCAAGGAGAGCCTGAATCTGGAGGAGACTCTGGCTGCCATGCGGCCAGCACCTGTGTCTGCCTGTTCCCACCGCCCAGCTCAAGCAACAAGCAGTGCTGGGGAAGGCAGCAAAGAGGACTGCCTGAACCCGGCAGCTGGTGAGGCCAAGCTTTACTGAGTCCTTGCGCTCCTCCCTCCATCTGGGAAGAAGCAAGCTGTCCCCTCATGAGAAGCTCTCTTAACTAGACATCCTATTTGGAGATAAGAGCTATGTGACAGGTGGCCTTCTTCTCTGAAGTCAGCTTCATACAGATGGAGCTGGAAGGGATTCGGGAACAGGGCTATCAGAACTACAGTCAATTCACTGTTTCTTCACTTGCAAAGCATTTCACAGCCCTCAGGACACCTTGACTTTCTCACTCCCAACATTACGACGCTGCTCTGCCAGTCCCCTTTCTTAGCACACCACCCAGACCTGTACTGTCCAGGCAGTATCTCAAGCATGGAAACTGTACAACCCTTTTTGTCCTGACCAAGACAGCCACTTCCTGGGTGTCACACTGTTGTGACTGGAGTGGCTCTCTCTGTGGAATAGACTTGTGTGAATGATTTGTTGTAAAATATGAGTCCTACCAATAACTTTATGTGAAGGAAGCACTCCAGGGGTACTGTGAACTTGAGGATTTTTCTCTACTTTGGTGGAAAATTATCCCATTAAACAAAACAAGCCAGTAATAATAATACAGTTAAATGAGCCTCAAGAGAAATATTTAGTAACATTTGCCAGTTTGGAGTACAATACATCATTTGGAATTTGTTGAAAGCCTCAGCAACAACAATGATGAAAAATATTTTTTGCAGTGGGGGCTGTAAGTCCATCAGTGGGTTAACCCTAAATTATTTGCACTCAGAAAACAACATATTAAGCTCTAAAAGAAATAAGACACATAAGGCAAAAGGGGTACTCTCAGGAGAAGGTCAGGTCAAAGAGCATCACTTGGATACAGTAAGCACGGTCCAGAGCAGAATTTTTCAAACTTTCTATCATGAGTGCTATGGAATCAATTCTGTAAGTTTTAATCAAACTTTTGTTTCTAATGGCATAAAAGAGAAAGCAATGAGATGGGCCAGGCTATAGAGAGTAAGGTCCCTGTGTACCTGTATATAATAGAGAATATTATATTAGATTGTATAATATAAAAATATAATTACTACTGTGGGTTGTGGTCTGAAATGTTTGAGAGCTGCAAGTCTAAGGCATTGGTTTTAAGGTCTTTTTAAGCTTAGGATTTCAATAGAGAAACTTAATGTAGAAAACAGACCAAAGCATTTCTGCTGTCACTGAGGGAATCGTGAAGGGAGTGGGATTTGCCCCTGCAGGCTCACTGTAATCCTCCTTCATTTGAGCAGGTGAATTTGAAAATCACTGGTTCAGAAATTAGACTTTATCAGTTCCCTTAGTATAAGCATCAAATTGATTCCTCGCACTAAGGTTCCAGAGACTCAATAATAGAATCATCTATCCTGCCCGAATTTATTGAGAGAGAATGGAGTTGAGCAGATGAGGATGAAGCATCAACAAAGCCCTAATAAAAGCTAGGTTGGGGAGTGTAGCTCAGGTGTGGGATAGCAGTAGGTTCCCTTATCCCAACTGCAGAATTAAACAGACCTACAGAGTCACAGCAGCACTGGAAACCAGGAAGGCCCTAGTTGCAACCCCACACAGAGCAGAGGCTCAGGGCAGACAGGTCCAATCCAAAAGCAGAGGGGAGGGAAGGGCTGAGCTACACATGCCCAGCTCAGGGAGGCCAGAGTGATACATTAATGGATGTCCCTCTACAAGGGAACGTGAAGCTGCTGGAAAGGAATTTCCTCCCCATAACTCTCAGTATAATGAAGTATACTTTTTCTTCACAGCTCTTAACTGCAATTGTAATTAATGTTTGCCTCCCTTGACAGAATATAAACATCTTGAAGAAAGGGACTCTGTCCTATACACTGCCGTGTTGGTAGCATCTAGCACATATCAGATATGCAACAAATTTGTGCTGCATAAATAAGATTAATCTATAGCTGGCTGCAGTGGTGCACACCTGTAATCCCAGCAAATCTGATGGCTGAGGCAGGAGATTGTGAGTTCAGGACCAGCCTGGGCAACTTAGTGAGACCCTATCTCAAAATAAAAAATTAAAAGGGCTAAGATGTAGCTCAGTGGTAGAGAACTCCTGGGTTTAATACCCAGTACCTCCCCGCAAAAAAAAAAAAAAAAAAAAAAAAAAAAAAAAATTACTCTTTAAATGCTGTCAGTATAATAGTCAAAACACCTACACCCACTTCTAATATCAAAGTATTTGATAATTGAATCATAGCCATCCAATGTCAAGCAAAATTGACCAGACCCACACTGGAAAACTATCTTTGCTAGTCTTTGGTAAGCAGAGAAAAAAAAAAAAAAAAACTTGGCCTACACAAGGAAAAGGAGCCTCTTAGAAGAGAGGCCTTTCTCTCGTGTGATCTCACACAGACCCTTCTCTGTGAGCAAACTGACAACTGCTTCTTTCATCTTCTTCTATGAGAAAACAGCTTTGACTTCTCCAGTCTGCTTTTTTTTTTAATATACTTTTTTTGGTGCAAGCCTGCTTTTTAACATGGCTTAAGCCTTCCCACTTTGCAGGATGGTGAAGCTGTCACCATTAGTGAAACCACAAGAAGTAGATATTTAAGTAATTGGAATGGTAGCCAAGTTTCCCATGCCATGGTCCATGCCTGTAGGAAGTACCAGGTCTCCAACCACTGAAAAATGTCTTTAACAAGAGTGGCAGGGGAGGTCAAGAGAGAGTATATGCGGGTAGTAAGAACAGTCCCTTGCCCAGATTTCCTTTGCTCATCCCATGTTGAAACTCCTTTGAGAGAAGGCTAGAAGAATCCTGTTTTAAGGTGAATATATTTTGAGAGGATAAGTCTGTTTGATCTTTACATCACAGGCCTTTTGGATTTAGAGTCCACTGATAAGGGCTACTGTTGCTTTAAACAAAAATGAATATAAGGAAGAAGAAAGGAGGGGAGGAAGAAGAAGGAAGGAAGGAAGGAAGGAAGGAAGGAAGGAAGGAAGGAAGGAAGGAAGGAAGGAAGGAAGGAAGGAAGGGAGGAGGGAGGGAGGGAGGGAGGGAAGGAGGGACCCCAATACTTGGGAGGCTGAAATAGGAAATCCTGATGTCAGACTCAGCAACTTACCTAGACCCTCAGAACTTAGCAAGACCCTGTTTCAAAATAAAAAATAATGAAGGGATGGGGTATATCTCAGGGATAGGACACCCCTAGTCTCAATCCCTAGTACCACAAAATAGTAATTAATAATAATAATAACAACAACAATAATGACATCAGAAACATGTATTTCTAATAAAAAAGCACTAGATTAAATGATACACTCAACATTGAGGACAATACTTATCTCTAGAATTGGGACATATAGTGGAGAAAAAAATGTTTAGGTGCTCAGAAAACATCCAGGTAAATTATAATATTCTTTTCCTTAAGCTAGGTGGATACATGAATATTTGTTTCAATTTTATTTCTTACCATTATATCTACTGAATTGTTGCCTACATTTTAAAAGATTCCATTTTCAAATACAGCAATAAGTTGAGAACAGAAGAGAAAAGACAATCTATAACTCTGTACCTCATTGAGAACTCCAGCTCTTCATTCAATTCTGAAACACTTCGAGTGCGTGCTAGGTGCAAGTCACCATGACAGGTTTGGTAGTACAAGGCTGAATGAGATACATCCCCCTTTCAAAGAGTTCTCGATTTGTTTATCTAAAAACCGACACTGACAACTGAATATATACCTGTACATGACTCAATCTGATTAAATTCTGAGCACTTCTAGTTTAGCACAGCAGGATGTCTCTTGAGCCCTGTGGCCTATATAATTGACCCGAAGAATTCTGCATATCCACAGAAGGGATGAGATCAAACCATAAAGCTGACAGCTCTAAAAGTCTCTGAAGCAGGACATCCAATTTTCCAGGTATGTCAGGGGCTACAGGACACTCCTCTGTGCCACATTCTCTCTTTTTGACAAGTAATGAACTAAATTCAGAATTCTAAGAAATAGTACCATAGCTAAGAAACTGCATGAGAAAATCCTGGCCAGCTTATTGAGAAAATTTGCTCTTTTGAAATCGTCTTTTAAAATATACAACCATTGCCTATAGCCTCGAGAAAATGATATATAGTCATTTGAAAATATTAGAGTGTTCAGCGTGTCCGTGCCAGCTCATCTCTATTAATCTGGAAAGTCATTTCCTTTTCTTTGAACTAATTTGATTTGGTTTGCTTAAGGGCCTTAATTCCTTTCTTCCACCTTCATTTTAAAGCCACTGTGAAATTCAGCCCTCAGCCCACACAGAGGTTCCAAATCACTTTACCTCCCTGCTGATGCATACCTGATTTCATACCTGGGCCCTACAAGTCATTCTTATTTGCCAATTATTCTGTAGCTTTCATACAAAGAGATGTTAGATTGTGTTACAAAGAGGTAAAAAAGAAATCTAGTGAGCTAAAGTGATTAAAAAGGAAATGGAAATGAATAATGGTTATGAATCTATTAGCAAAACTATCATTGTGTTAAAGCAACAACATGCCTAATAAAGAAGTAGTTTCAATGAACCAAGAAGACAAAGCAAAAAGAACATGGGAGTTAGCATCAGGAATACTTCTAAATTCTACTTCTTCCATTTCTTAGTTACATAAAACTGGGCAGATTCTTCACTATTAACATATGGGTTAAAAAATCATATTCTTGAGAATTAAATGATATAATGATAGTCCCTGAGCTACTGACAGATAGTAGGTGCTTAACAATACCACTCTTAGTTATTTCACAATAAGATACTTATGCAGAGGCAACATTGAGGTATCATTGATAAATGTAAATCTGAAGGAAAAGTGATTATTATCTATAGGAACAATTCTTGTTGCTGGATTTTAAGATGCTCAAAGTCAACTTTACAACTCAACATCCTATATATAAGGACTAAATTGTAGAATACCATACAGAAGTGATTTTTTAAATTTTAGTTTATACTTATATATTATAAATAAATTACCTGGGAATTTGTGAACAATATAAGGTACTGGATTTTCCCCTAGAGAAGTTGGATCTTTACTAGGTTCTCTACTGGAGAAGTTGATTTAATAGGCCTGGTGTTGGCTAATAATCCATATCCTTAATAAACCTCCCAAATGATTCTGATGAAAATGCTCCTTGACCATAACTTTATCAATCACAAAAAGACAACCCAATTTTTTAAATAGAGAAAGTAAATTAAGAGGCTTTTCTCAAAAAAGAGATGCAATATCCAATAAGCTCATGAAAAGATATTTGACATTAATCATTAGTGAAATGCAAAAAACAAAATCACAAGATATCATTTCACATCTGCTAGGACAGCTATTGTAAACAGTTGAATAATAAAAATTCTTTTGTGGGGGATGTGGAGAAATTTGAACTATCATACATTGCTGGTGGCAATATAAAATATTTCAGCTGCAATATAAAATATTTCAGCTGTAACACTTTGGCAGTTCCTCAAAAAGTTTAACATAGAGTTATCATGGGTGCAGCAATTTCACACCTAGGTATATATACCCAAGAGAATAAAAATATGCCCATATAAAAACTTGTTCACAAATGTTCATAGCAGCATAATTCCTTGTAGCCAAAAAGTAGAAACAAGAAAGCCAGATTTCCAAACACACCACTGCTTAGGATTCTGGGCTAGATTGGGAATTAAATTGAGCTGGGATCCGATCCCATTTCTACTGTTCATTACTGTGAGAACTTGAGCAAGTCCTTCAGCCTTGTGAGGCCCCTGTTTCCTCATTTGAGGAATGTGACTAATAATGTTACCTACCTTGGAGGATTGTTGTGAGGATTAAATGAGGTAGCACATGTCACATTCTTATTACAGTGTCTAAAACAAAGTAAATTAGCAGGATCACGGGAAATTTTTTAGTATTTAGTGGTTTTCCAAAGTAGATGTGGAGAATTTTCCAAAGTAGCTTGTATATTACTATATATCCTTTTTGAGCTAAAACCTAAGGTATTTTTCTGACATGATATCTTTAACCTCATAGAGAACTTCATTGCAAAAAAGAAAAAGAAAAAAGGCAGAAAGGAAGGAAAAGGATATCCTTCACAGTGATTTCTACCACTGTGTTGGGGAAGAGAGTAACATGTACAAATATTATATGTGACTGTCTCTAGTAAAAGAATAATCAATTTAAAGACAATGTTATAGCTGGTAGAATTTTAAAATAATGAACAACCCTGAGAGATAGGGAGAACTTAATTATTTATCTCAATTGTCCCAAAGAATACCATTATCATGAGAGGTTAAATCACTTTGCTAATGGGTAGAATCCACATCTCATTCTTAACCCAGTGCTCTTCTTATACATTTCTTATCTCCTTGATCTTTTATGTCATGACAAAAAGGGCAACCTAATTTCCTTTTCATGTCAATGATTTAATGTGATCACTCTTTGAAATATCTAAGTTCCCCTTTGTGCAGTCCTAGGAAACATCAATTAAAAATATTCTACAAGAATCTAAGATGAAGTGTTTAGGAAGCATGCAACATTGGTTTTTATTACTGTTACGCTATGGGTGGGTGAGCAATATTTGTGTGTGTGTGTGGTACCGGAGATTGAACCCAGGGTCATTCTACCTCTGAGTTACATTCCAAGCCCTATTTTTTATTCTTTTTTTTTTTTTTTTTGCGGTACTGGGGATTGAACTCAGGGGCATTCTACCTCCGAGCTATACCCCCAGCCCTATTTTTTATTCTTTATTTTGAAACCGAGTCTCACTAAGTTGCGGAGTGCCTCCCTAGGTAGCTGAGGCTGGCCGCGAACCCGGATCCTCCGGTCTCAGCCTCCTGAATGCTGGGATTACAAGCGTGTGCCACCACACCCGGCTCTATTTTTTATTCTTTATTTTGAAACAGGGTCTTGCTAAGTTGCGGAAAGCCTCACTAAGCAGCTGAGGTTGACCACGAACCTGTGATCCTCCTGTCTCAGCCTCCCAAGTACTGGGATTACAAGGGTTCACCAAAAGGCGGGACTCGAGTGAAATGTTTTAAGTTATCTTTCTATGATTCAAATAAGGTAATTTTTATATCATTTTAGCAAAAACATTAAATTTTTACTAAATTTTTACAGTGCCTACTACCCCAATTTTGGATAAATTATGCTGAAAATATCAGCCTCCACCAAGAGTCAAGTCTCTTCTGAAGACTTTAAGAGACTATATGCAGATACTAATATAAAGGTATACCATAAACAAAAAATTATTTCATTTTCACTGAAACTAATGTTTAAATATTCCAATTATCTCAGACAACTACTCCAATCTGAAGATAAAGATATCTGATATTAAAATCTACAGCAATTGCCATTAAAGTATTATTTATGTATTACTCAGATATTCAGCAATTATTTGTGAATACAGATGTCCAGATTTTCTCAATTAATCTGCTTATAGGTGTGCTTCCAGGTTTGTTTCTTTTTACATTTTTTTTTTTTTTTTTTTTTTTTTTGTGGTACTGGGGATTGAACTCAGGGGCATTCTACCTCTGAGCTATACCCCCAGCCCTATTTTTTATTCTTTATTTTGAAACCGAGTCTCTAAGTTGTGAAGGGCCTCACTAGGTAGCTGAGGCTGGCCACGAACCCGGATCCTCCGGTCTCAGCCTCCCGAATGCTGGGATTACAAGCGTGTGCCACCACGCCCAGCTTCTTTTTACATTTTTAAACAATAATTAATAAAATTCTACTGTGTGATTGTTCAGTAATAAAAAGGAAAAAACTACTAATACACAAAACAACATGGATCCACTTTTAAAGCACTGTGCCTAATGAAAGAAGTCAGACACAAAAGACTACCCACTATATGATGCCATTCTAATGACAGGCTATAAAAAGCAACCCCACAGGAAAGGAACACATACTAGTGGTTTCCAGGAGACAGGAGCAGAAGCAAAGTAGGGTACTGAGTGAAAAGGGGCAGGAGGGAATTCTAAGATATAGCCATTCTTTATCTTGATGGTGGTAAATATTACATAATCCCATAGATTTGTCAGACAAATGTAAATATGCACTTCAAAGCATAAATTGTAATGTGTATAATTTTTTTATTTAATAAAGAGTCATAAAAACTCTAGCTTCAATGTCCTCCTAACATACATACATACACATAAAGAAGCTCCCATATGTCAGAGGCATACTTAGCTTGGAAAATTTACATGGTCTTTGATCTCAAGAGCTTATATCTGTAGTGGGAGACAGACTTTTAACAAGTAATCATTGGAAAAATATATATTAATGAATTTGAGTAAGTACAGTGAAGTAGCAACGAGAATAGATAATAGAGACCTAATTTAGACTTTTGTGGATTATATAGCATATTAATTCATCTTCATTGCTATAAACAAATACCTGAACTAGGTAACTTTACAAAGAAAAGTAGTTTATAAATCACACAGTTCTGGACTTTCAACATGGTGCTGGCATTGGCTCAGCTCTGGTATGGACCTCACAGAGGATGGTGACACAATGTGTGGGTGAGTACAGTAGGAAGAAATTGGATTGCCAGACAAGAAGCAAGAAAGTGATTCAGGGGTCAGGCTTGGGTTTTTATAACAACTCACTCTCACAAGAATTTAGTATCCCATGAGAACTACTTCAATCCTTTCCTAGGGTTTGCCAATAATGACCTACAGACCTCCTACCAAGAGCCACTTCTTAAAAATCCCGCCACCTCTCCAATACTACAGCAGACCAAGCCTTCAACACATGAAACTTTGGGGGACAGACCACATCCAAGTCATAGTGTATGAGCTTTTATTTGAGCAGTTTTTGAATGGCAAGACTTGTCTTTAGAACTACAGTCTCACCCAGAGCTCAGAGGAACACAGGTCTTCCATTTAGTCACTTGGGTTCATGAAAATGGGAGAAGCTAGCATGCGAGGCTTCAAAATAATGAGTAGAGAGAATAGTATGTTAAGCCAAGGGGGAGTCTCCTTGTATTAAAATTCCAGAACATTTCTAGCCCCTCTGGAGTTCCTGGACAAGAAAACAAATCTGTACGTGAGATAATTACTCATGGAAAGTTCCATTTTAATTAAGTTCATTTGTATGTTATTAATAAAAATGTATAATATTTATGAGCCTGGTTCTTGTCTGCTCCTTGCCTCTCATTCTATTTAATTAGCTGTGTGTAGGAGGTGCTGAATTGCAAGAGCCCCTTTATTTTACAGTGATATTCCCAGTACAGTTTGGGATGTGTTTGGAACATAACAAAGAGAAAATTAAACTGTTCATTTGGCTCTGATATAAAGGGAATTCTGTGGGCTCACACCTCCTCTGAAATTGCTCCCACATTTGGATTACATTCTCTCCCTTGTTGATTAAGATAAGAAAGAACCTGCCCTATGAGGAGAGTATTTTCAGTGTTACCGAAAAAGAAAATCAAATGCATTATTTTGTAACACAGAAAATAACAAGCACACACTTAATGAAAATCACTAGATACTACAAAAATCATCATATATGTATGAACATATGCATAATTACATACATATATATAGATACACACACACATTCTTCAGAAGAAAATCTAACTTGGAATATTTGTAAAAATGAGTAACAATAAAATATTTAACTCCCCATCACCACCCTTTACCCACCTTAAACATGAACTCACTGAGCAAGTGGAACACAGGACCGTGATCACTGTAATAGCTAACACTTACTTGGCACTGTGTGCCAGTAATTCTCTTCTGTCATCTGGAAACCTTTGGTAACATTTTATAAACTACACAGTCTGGTACATGGTACAATGATACTATAAACACATATTAACTTCTTTTAAACTCTCAAGACCCCTCCAAGGTAAATACTATTATTACCATCCTTATTTAACAGATGGGGAAAGACTCAAAAAAGCTGTGTAACCTGACCACGTCATATAGCGAATTGAGAGAAGAGGTTGAAACCCTAGCTACTTGGCTCCAAATGTGTCCACTGGTATGCTGCTGGCTATATGTCAATTTCATCAACTATATACAGATAGGTACATGTTTTGGTGCCCAGAGAAGTAGTTTAATATAAGAAGTATTATAGATGTGTAAATTCTTAGATTTCTACCATGGGTTAATCTTGTTTACTCCTCTAATCAGAGATAACTTTCCTCTTACTAAGGAAAACACAATTGGAGCTGGACACAGTGGTACACACCTGTAATCCGAGTACTTGGGAGGCTGAGACAGGAGGATTGCAGGTTCGAGGACAGCTTCAGCACGTATTGAGATTCTCATCAACCTAGCAAGACCCTGTTTCAAAATAAAAATTAAAAATAGGGCTAGGGGTGTAGCTCATAGATAGAATGTACTTGGGTTCAATCCCCAATACCACAGGAAAAAGAGAGAGAGAGAGAGAAAGAAAGAAAAACATAGTAGGGTTAGGTAAATTACCAAGAACTTCAAAGATATATCAAGTTCTGATAAAAATCAAAGTTTTCTGAATATTCACTATTATTAAATATTAGAAGAAGGACAGGGTGAAACTGAGCATAGGAGTGAGTAATGAAGATATGTATTAGATCTAACATTATTTTATTTTACTGACCTAAAACAATTTCAATAACACAGACACTAAGTTTGGCTAACACCTGCCAAATTTAGACCTCTCTCCTTATTCTATCTTTCTGCCTTCTCCTTATATGGTGTGTGTTTTCAGGCCACAGTTGGGGCTAATGGAGTGGTAATGTAGGTCTTCTCAACTTTTCTTCCATAGCTCATCCTTCTGCACTCAGATCCACTTAGTAAGGAGATCCTTTTACCTATATATTCCCCTCCACTGCTTTTCAGGCTTTGATTACATTCCCCCCCCCCCTTAAGATCATAGCATCCCTCACCACTCTATAGGTTGTCCAGACTTCCTGGATAAAGCAATGAGAGAGTGACACCTTGTCTTCAGTTCAGTCCGCAGGATCTCTGCATACTATTTTCCCATTATGTTATATATAATAGAAATTATAACTTGAGGTTTAAAGTTTTAATTTTCTCATCTTAATTCTTCTGAATATCATGTCCAAATCCATATGACAAGCAGTGGGTACAGAACTTGGACAAATTCAACAAGAAGATAAAATGAAGGACATTATTGCAATGGAAAATGCAGCGCAGTAAGTATAAGGCTTTGGTATGTTTGGGAAGTAAACAATGATTTTAATCTGCCAAGAAATATGTTATGTGTTGAATACTAAATAAACATTGTTGTTTAAAAGGGCGGTCAGGGAGTGACGGAATTGTGAAACAGAGTAAGTGTCTTTAAAGTGTTTATGTTCTAACTGGGAGAAGAACATTTGTACTTGTGGCAAAATATGGCAAAACAGCATCCAAATTGAATACACAGTGCTAAGAATAATGTATTCCTTAGAAAGGCATGAGGGTAACCAAGCTTCCAGAAAAGACTGGGTTTTAAAACAAGTTTTGAAGACAGTAATGGAAGGCATCTGGTAGTGAAGAAATGGGGAGATCTTCTACAGATTATCATGTAAAAAAGTATTTGAAAATTCGTCCCAATAAGAAATGAAATTTTGAGAATTGGCAGTTAAGAATGGGAAAATATTATTTCAAGGAAGCCAACATTTTTCATTTTTTTGTTTTTGTTTGTTTTTCACTTAACTAGAAGTGGAGACATTATTCATAGTAGACCAAAAAAAAAATCTTACTTGAGACATTTTGATATTGTAAACATAAAGCCTAGATTCAAATCCAGAATGGAAAACATGAGATTATGAAGAATAAATTGCTCTGAGTGACTTAGTCCAGGAATCTGGCAGTGAAGAAATGGGGAGATCTTCTACAGATTATCATGTAAAAAGGTATTTGGAAATTCGTCCCAATAAGAAATGAAATTTTGAGAACTGGCAGTTAAGTATGGGAAAAGATTATTTCAAGGAAGCCAACGTTTTTTGTTTTGTTTTGTTTTTTTGTCTATTTTTCATTTAGCTGAAAGTGGAGACATTATTCATGGTAGACCAAAAAATCTTATTTGAGACATTTTGATATTGTGAACATGAAGCCTAGATGCAAATCTGGAATGGAGAACATGAGACTGTGAAAAATAAATTGCTCAGAGTGACTTAGTCCAGGGTTATCCCTAACTACGGACTAAAGGGTCTCTCTGTGGGAAGAAAGGATTTTCTTGACACTCTAGGAACAATGAAGACCTAACAGACCTGCAGGTAGGAGAGACATGCTCAAAGACCATGGGATATTAAACTGATCCTTGTAATATGGTGGTAGGAATGGGCTTAGAGGAAGGTTGAAAGAGAAAGATGACTCTAAGAGACCTCTTCTTGAGGGCCCCACCAGTGAACTTTTGTGAGAGTTTATATGCTGAGTTTTTTGTTTTGTTTTGTTTTGTTTTTCTTAAGAGTAATTCTCTTCTGCAACCCTCAAATCTTTGGTAACATTTTGCAAACTGCAGAGTCTGGTCTTAGAATAGTTTGGAAAATTAACTGTGTCCACAATGAAACTTAGGTTATAAGCAGATCCTAGCAGTTTCAAACTGCTAGAATCCACACATAAAGAAGCCTAGAGTGTTAAGACAAAGAGGCAAGTGAAAGCCAATTTGGCAACACTTCCTGCTGGACAAGGGATGGAAGGGGACTGACAAGCTGTTGTTAAGTATTAAATAGAAGGTAATTTCTGGAGCTTGTAGAACTTGGGTTGTCTCAGTGTTGACCACATATGAGACCATGGAAGTCCAGATCAGGAGCTTTATAAACTAAAAACCTCGAGATGCACCACTCACTGGAAATCTACAGAATGAGTATCAGCTACCTATAATGAGCTGTAACTAGCAATGAAACTGAGAAAGTCAGGTAACTTCTCTGGACCTCAATTTCACCACTACAAAGTAAAGAGAATTAAGATATAAGACAGTTGTTAGATCAAAAGTTCTGCAATTCTGTTTTATTTCCCTTTGATGTTCTATACAATAGAAAACCTGGAAAAAGTGGAACTCAAAAGCTAAAGGAAAAAGAAAACATCATGTATCCAGACAAACAATAGCTACACATAACTGCATCTTATCTTTCTATAGTTACTATAGATATCTTATCTTCTTATCTTTTTAGGCATTCTTAGTTTATTTTTTAGTGTCTAGTCATACTCACCCACAGTATTCTCTTTTTCATCTCAATAGTACTTATCTCTTTATTTATTATTGTGCTCTGAATAAAAAAATATAAGTGCCATAAGAGTTTCTTTCCCTTACTGATATATTTCAGTATCTAATACAGTATGTGGCACCTTAGATTTACAAAACAATTGTTAGATATTCAATAAAATGATTAACTAAATATATAAATGAAAGAGTAAATGAGTGATAATCTTTATATCTTCACTTTTTTCGAAGTGCAGACATTGGCATATTTAAATTTTATAGGCAGAAGATAATCCAAAAGCAAGGTATTATAATTGTCCATCAATATTTTGGTCATCAACCATGTAAATACTAACTGTACCAAATAGATTTGTTCCTAGTTTTATCTGATTAGACAAAGTATAGTGCCCTAGGACCACACAAGTAGTTACTGAATTAAGATATTTTACAATTTCTGATGAGATGTTGTTTTGTTTTATTTTCCATTCCGGTTTCATTTCTGATGATCTAAGAGCTTGATAACATGGAAAATACCAGAGGAAAGTCATGCTAGGCTGAGTAAGAATGAGGAACCAAAGTTAAGAGCTGTTAAGGCCACCTGGTCCTGTGAGCTTGCATCACCACCATCACCTCCATCAATAATTAATAGCAATTATGGTGTTCAAAGCACAATAACTTGAGTTTAAAAGACCAAAGTACAACCTTTTGCCCAAATTTTTAAAAAATGAATCTCGCACCTGCAGAGTAAAAAACTATTTGAAGGGCCTAAGAGATTTTAAAGGCCTCCCTAAAGCTCTTAAACTAGTGGCTCCTAAAAGAATTAAAGTTCCTTTGAGGTCTATAGAACAACTTAATTTTATCAACAATACTATACGGCTTACCCACCAACTCATTACTTTTAGTGGTGGAAATTAACTGTTCCATCCATAATTTTTTTAGGAAAGAAATGGATTATGAAATTATAAGATATACACACAATGGAATTCTACTCAGCCATAAAGAAGAACAAAATTATGTCATTTGCAGGAAAATGAAGAAAACTAGAGAATATTATGCTAAGTGAGATTAACCAAATCACAGAAAGTGAAGGATCATGTTTCCTCTCATATGTGGAAGCTAGGGAAAAATTGGTATTCAAGAGGGACTTCAGATAAAGGAGGAAAAGCTCCAGTAGAGTTATGGAGAGGGTAGACGGGAGGAAAAGAAGTGTGTGTGTGGCGGGGGAGGGGGGAGTTTGGGAGTTCGGGGAGGACTTCATAAAAGAAATACTTCAATTGATGCTATGTACATATATAAAATTATCAATGCTAATCTCAATATCATGTATAGAGGAGGGAGTGGGGTGGAATCCAGGGGGAAGCTCACCAAGTGTTGTGTATATGTATATCCCTATCACTCTGAACTTCATTATGATGTGTAATTACAACACACCAATAAAGGTAAATTTAGAAAAAAAGAGGGAGAAGGAGAGGGAGAAGGAGAGGGAGAGGGAGGGAGAGAGAGAGAGAGAAAGAGAGAGAGAGAGAGAGAGAAAGCGAGCCAGAGTTAGTCTCCTAAAAGGAGACAAGAAAGTTGAGTTAAGTCCGTAAATTTTCCAATTAGCCATAACACACTTTGAAGTAAAACTTCTGGGAGGGCACTCTTTGAGAGAGCCGCAAAATTTTTCTAACATCAGCTCTGAAAGTGTTGTAGATTACTACTGAGTCAATAGAAAATCCTAAAGTATGGACAGAGCAGGCAACAGAAACAGCTTAACATACGGAGAGAGTTCTGTTGGTAGTATACACATTTTCATTAACTAGACCCAAGAGTTACATTTCTAGTTTCACCAAAGACCTTTGCCCTTTCAAATCTAAAATAGCTTTTCATATATTAAAAAAAAAGTCTTCTTACCCCAGTTTGTAAATTGTTTAGATAAAGCCAGCAAAACTTATTATAAGAAGAAATCAACATGTATTCAAATATAATTTGGATTTTCAATCAGAAACAATTTCCCAACTCTGCTGCATCTTGTGTGGACATCTTTTTATAAATTGCCTCTCACTCTCTCACACTCATAAACACAGAGTATTTTATTAATAGCCAGTGTATGTTTAGAATTGAACTTTTGTTGTTGTTCTTGTTGTTTTGGTACTGGGGATTTAACCCAAGGACATTCTACCTCCAAGCAACATCCCCAGCCCTTTTATTTCTTATCTTGAAGCAGGGTCTTGTTAAATTGCTGAGGCTGGCCTCAAATTAGCAATCCTCCTGTCTCAGCCTCCCAAGTAGTTGGATTACAGGCATGTGCCACCCTACCTGGCTAGTCCTGAACTTCTCAAGAAAAGGACTAATATGTTCCATGTTCAAACTGGACACTCACCTCTTGTAATACATACCAAGCACCCAGTTGTTATTCGCAGCCTTAGTCTTGCCCTGTCCTTAACTATTGCCTTTGGTTTTCTTTTACTATTTCCACTTTAACCCTTTGAACTCTAGCATCTAGGTGTAATTTTTCCTCTTCTCAACAGTGGTTCTGGTTCTAATCTTAATTTTATTTTTTATTTTTTATTTTTTGCAGTACTGGGGATTGAACTCAGGGGCATTCTACCTCTGAGCTATACCCTCAGACCTATTTTTTAGTCTTTATTTTGAAACAGGGTCTCACTAAGTTGTGGAGTGCCTCACTAGGTAGCTGAGACTAGCCATGAACCCGGATCCTCCTGTCTCAGCCTCCCAAATGCTAGGATTACAAGTGTGCACCACCACGCCTGGCCTAATCTTAATTTTATATCACTCTAGATTCCATCTCTATTGCTTCAACTCTGTCCCTACAATGTTTTTGTTGATCAACAAAAATGGGTCTGAGATTTGCATAAGTCCTATCGCCTTTCATCTAATAAATAATTTTAAAAACATTTTTGAAACTTAAAGGGGGAATGTGAAAAACTCGTGAGGATTATTGAATCATATAGTAATTCTATTTTTAATTTAAGAAACTCCATACTGTTTTCCACAATGATTTCACCAATCTACCAACAGTGTGCTAGGGTACTGTGTCCTCCCACCCTCTCCAACACTTGATATCCATTGTCTTTTTGATAATAGCCATTCTAACAGAAGTGAGATAATATTTCATTGTGGTCTTGATTTGCATCTTCTTGAGGATTAATAATGTTGAGCATCCTTTTGTATACCTATTGGCTATTTTTTTCTTCTTTGGAGAAATGTCTATTCAGCTCTTTGCCCATTTTAATTAGATTATTTGGAGGGTCTTTTTCCCTTTTTTCTACTGAGCTTTGGGAATTTCTTATATTTTCGGTGTTAACCCTTACCTGATAAATGATTCTCAAATATTGTCTCCCAATCTATTGAGTACCTTGTCAGCTTCTTGATTGTTTCCTTTGCTGTACAGATACCTTTAAGTTGGATGTAGTTCTATTTGTTTATTTTTTGCTTTTGTTGCCTGTGCTTTTGGTGAGATTTTTTTTTAAATATTACTTAGGCCAAATCAAGGACATCTTCCTCTAATGCTTTTATATATGAGGCTCTGGGCCATATACTGAAGTTTCAGCAATGATCAGACATATTGCTACTTTAATGATTTTATAACCCAATAGAAGAGACAAATAATAAACAGCCCAAAGGCATTACAATGTGACGTGGCCAGGTGTTAAGTCAGCACATACATGGGACGCCACATAAGTAGGCCAAGGTCATCCCAGTTTCTAACTTATACATATGCAAGGGGGAAATCAGGACAAATAGACTGGGCCATCAGAACAGAGATACCGTGGTGGCACATACTTGTAATCCCAGTACTCAGGAGGCTGACACAGGAGGATTGCAGGTTGGCCAGCCTCAGCTACTTAGTGAGGCTCTCTGCAACTTAGTGAGACCCTGTTTCAAAATAAAGAATAAAAATTAGATCCGGGGGTGTAGCTCAGGGGTATAATGCTCCTGAGTTCAATCTCCAGTACTGGGGGAAAAAAAAGTTTGGAGAGTAAGTTTCTTTTAAGGAAACAGAGTTGACTTAGATGGGTAATGTCAGAAAGTAAGAGAGGTAAGATAATAGGGATATGACCAATGAAGAAAACTATGGCTGGTCTCTGTGGTCAGGTAAGAAACAGAGATAGTGATAGCCAAAGACAAGCAGATTAAAGAAGACACTGTGATTGTAAACCCCCAGCATTGTATGACTGCTTGAAATGAAGTAGGAAGAGATGCTGAGACCATTCCCTCATTTATGATGTAGCAGAAAAGGCCACAAGATAAGAGCTAGAAAAATCAGAATTTTGGAAATCCGAATGGGGACTTGGACTAGTTGTCTGTTGCTATGTAACAAAAGACCACAAAACAAATCAATACACTGTCTTTACTCCTATTTCAGCCTCTTTGCCACCTGCTAGAGAAAGTGTTGTCCTTTTAAGGGCTCATATGATTATAATATGCCCACTGGATAATTCAGGATAATCTCCTTATCTTAAGGTCAACTATGTCATATAATTGAAGGGGAGAAATATATAATTTCTTTTTTTCAATCCACATAGATTCTTAGCTGGGACAGATTTCTGTTAACAAAAGGCAAATGAATAGGAGAGAAACAAGGAATTTCAATGACACAGGCCATGTGTCACTCAGGAGAGAAATAGCTCTCTCTGGAAAGTAACTTTCTTTGAGATTGGTAGCTTGAGTCTCTATCTGAAATACTTTAACAAAAAAGCAATAAATCCTAGAATGAAAAGACAAAAGAGCAAGAAATTTCAGACTGCAGAGACAGAGAAACTGGGGAGGTAGTAGTCTCCTCCCAGATTCCTCTGGGCTCTGCTGGAGTCTTCTCTGGGCTGAGAAGCAATTGTATCTAGTAAGGGAGGGTTACCTCTCTGGCTTTAGGCAGGAGAGTGGAGAAAGAGAAAAGACCTTTTGTCCATGTGAATCTCTGTTCTGCCATCAAACAATCAGAGGGGAAAACAAGGACACATCCTGCCTTTTAATTACCTTTACCTCGATAATCCTCAATATTTTAGGGAGAAGTATGCTGGTTTCCTTAATGAACATGTGTTGTTAGAAATGTTTCATCACACTGTGGAGATTAGAACCAAGTGTTTTGGGAAGCCAATTTAGAAATTCTGTCTACTCTAGAACTTTAACCAAATTTGTTCTTGAGTTACATCCATTTATATATACCGTGTACTTGGTATTAAATTTTTTATACTGAGGTCCTGCTTCTCCCCAAGGATGGTGTACCTTGGGAAATCAGGGACTATATGATAGTCACGGATTTTAGAACTAGAAGGGTTCTCAACAGACTATATTTGAAGCAAGTAAGAAATAATTATTCCCATTTTATACTTAGGCACCTACACCCAGAGAGTTTAAGTGAGACTTGCTCCAGACCCCATGGCTCCTGGTGGCAGAGAGCGACCACCCTTCATAGCATGCATCGACACATTAAACAATGGCTTGTTTTCTAAGCTTTTCCCCCAAAGCTTTTGGAAATCCTTACAGGCATCTCTGATTGCTTAGCTGCCAGGCTACTGTATTCAAGCACAAAGCAGCATCTCTTGCAGCCAAGATTCTGACCTCCTTGGTTTTGGCTTCCTTGATAGTGATTAAGAGTCCAGTTAGAAATCAAATATGTGTTTATATTTAGGTGAAACACACCTGGGCTTTGCAGACAGACAGTTTGATTTTCAATCAACCTTGCTTTGGGCAAGTTTTTTAACCTCTCCTTATCTGTAAAGTGGACGTGATATTAGTATCTATTATAGGGCTACTCTCCTATTTATTTCTTTTTTCTGGAGGGAGGGTGGCCAGTATCACATCATGTCATAATATACTATTATCTCAAGAAACAGTATATTATTTCTTGATATACTATCAAGAAATCAAATCAAAGAAATACAAATAAAAACTATCCTGAAAGACTAACCCAAGCAAAACAAAACAAATAAACAATAATAAATAATCAGAAGCTTGACAACACTGTTACTAAAGCTACAGGGAAATAGCCTCATACTGTATTGGAGGAAATGCAAATGGTTGACCTCGTGGAAGAGTATCTGTCAATATGACCAAAATTACAGATGCATTTGAACTGAAATGCTACTTCTGGGAATCTGTCCTGCAGTTATTATTGCATATATGCCACAGACCACACACACACACACACACGCACACACACACACACACACACAAAAGTATCTATTGAAAAGATGTTCATCATAGAAAAACCTGGAAATAACCCAAGTATCCAAAAGTAATATACTGGTCAAATAAACTATGACATCTACATAATAGAATACAATACAGAGATTTAGAAAAAATGAAGAGCTTCTCTATGTATTAATAAATAAGTATGTATTAATATGGGAATATTTATAAAATACATTATTTAGTGACAAAAATGTCTAGTAATATTAATATGATATATAATATGCTGTCTTTTCTGGAAAAAACAGAAGAGGAAATAACAGTATATATACATATTCTTATTTATACATTAAGATGTACTAGAAAAATAGCAAAAGACAATTTTTTTAATTGCTACATTGTAATCATACATCTTTGTTAGGTACAAGTTGATAAAGGCATACATGCACACATTTCTCATTTAACCCTTCCCAATTCCCACCCCACTCCCTCCTCCTCCCTCCCCCTCCCTCCTTCTCAAGTTCAGTTTAGTGATTGATATGTTTGTGAAAGTACATCATGTGCATTAGGGTGTCCCTCCTCCCCCCATCACCTTCAGTTAAGTCAAATTTCTTGCTCACCTAAGGTGTCTCCTTTTCATCTGGAGTCCCTCTTATGCCCCATTTTCTCCCTAGCTTCCACATATTCCAGAGAGCTTTTTGTGACTGACTAATCTCACTTAACATAATGTTTTCCAGTTCCATCCATTTCCCTGCAAATAACATGATTTTGTGCAAAATACTAATTAAAATGAATTCCTAGTAAGGGTAGAAAGAAATGGTAGTGGAGAGAGGGATGAGACTAACATACTCAGTGAATATTTTTTCAAAGTTTCATTTTTATTATAACCTCAAAGAATAATACCTATTGAAAAATAAAATTTAAAAAGTGAAAGTAAAAATTGAGTTCTTTATATCATTCATTTAAAAGATTAGTTCCATTTACTTGTATAAAATAAATCACAGTTGAAAAAAAAAGCAGAAAAGTATTGAGAACAACCATAGTATGCTCCATACATACATACATAAAAACAAAAGACTGTGCCTTGTGACTTTGAGGAGCACTCTCTCCCAGCTAGGCAGAAAGGAACCAAGGGCACGGGTGGTGTTGTGGGGACTGAAGTCTCAGGGTCTGATTTATATTCCCCTCTCGTTCGTTCATGTATAGACCCCAGCCACCCGGCGGTGAGGCCAGCATCTGAGAGGAGAAAAGATGCAGTGTTTGCCTTTCTCAGCTAGGATGTGGCTTCATTCTCCCGTGTTTTACATTCACATCATTTTACTTTTCCATTTACATCCTTTTACATTTCCATCGTTTACATTTGTTAGGGGCTCTGTTCTTCTTTTTGTGTTAATTGGAATCGGCTGCTTTGGGCTCTGACACAGACATTTAGCATTAACAGTCAATTGCTCTTTCCTCAGCCATCTGGCAAAAGAGTTGAAACCAGCAATTTTCCGAGTCAGAATTAGACATCTATCTGAAAAGGAATGTGCACATAGGCAAACCCCTTCGAAGTACAGAACGAAAGAGAGGGGCAGGTAGAGGGATGCTACAAGCCCAAGCTCGACTCTGCAGTGATGGGATCTCAGACAGGGGATCCCTGTGGCCCTTTAGCTACCCATCAACGCCACTCTTTCCAGCATGCAGCCTGGGCACTGGGGGTTAGGCTGTCTCTCTCCCTCCCCTTCCATTCCGAGTGTTAGGCAAGGTCCCAGCTGGATCCCCTCACTCTCTCTTCTAGATGAGTGTGTGCACATAGATAGTCTCACCTGTAGTGCCTGAGCAGTCCCTTTAATTTCTGCAAGGATTTATGGAGCATGCTGGCTTCCGTACAATGTATTCTGGTTCTTCTAGCTCCCTGACTGTGCTCCGCTTCCTGTGTGTTCCCTCCCATTAACTGCCCTTTAATGTTGGTGTTCACTCCATGCTCAGTTCATCTTTTGGCCCTGTTGCTTTGGATCTATGACAGCACACAGTGGGGGCACATGGCTAAGTAAACCCCTCCACCTCATGGCCAGGACATGAAAAAGAGAGGAAGAGACAGGGGTCTCATGACACCATTTTGCCTGATGACCAGAAGACCTCCCACCAGGCCCTACCTCTTAAAGTTTTCACCTCCTCCTAACAGTGCAAAAAGCTAGGGACCAAGCCGTTAACACACAAGCCTTCAGGACAGAGTCCAGATCTAAACCATAGTAAGTCCCACTCATTTCCCCTAAAATCCTAAAATCAATTCACTCTCTTCCTGTAAAAGTACCTGCATGTTTACACACACACACACACACACACACACACACACACACACACACACACACAGCCCCCCCCACACACACACAGCCCACACTTCTCTCTCCCCTATGAAGAGAGTATTTAAGCTGCAACCATCTGGCCCTTCTTTGAGTTTCACATTTTGTATGTCTCCTGTGCACATACACACTTACACTTAATAAATTTGTATGCTTTTCCTCCTGTTAATCTGTCTATTGTTACTTTATTTCAACAAACTTAAAGATGAGAACCTTTAGAAGGGGAGGAAGAAAATCTCTTTCCCTCTCCAGTTGCATTGAAGTAATTCCCTACATGACGACATCTTGCGGGCTGCTCTCTTTTTATATGAAATGTCTCTTTATTTCACTCTGTGTTACAAGTTTCTCTTCTTTTTCCAAGTTTTTAGATTTCCCTTTAGTAATTTCATAATCTAGAAAGTAATTGTGCTTTGCAAAAGGGTAAAATGATCTGCTGCTTTCTATTAAAGCCCAAGTACTAAGTTTATTAAGCAATAGCCAAATTAGTCCCCTGTGGGGTAATACAGTGAATAGGTAGAGGTCAAGTTTGAATGAATTAAGCCAGGTGCAGTGACGCATGCCTGCAATGCCAGTACTTAGGAGGCTGAGATAGGAGAATTGCAGGTTTGAGGAAACCTCAGCAATTTAGTGAGAACCTCAACAACTTATTGAGACTCTGTTTCAAAATAAAAAAATTAAATAGGGCTGGGAGTATAGCTCAGAAGGAAAATTCCCCTGGGTTCAATCTCCAGTACCATAAAAAGAAAAGTTTGCATGTACTGGCTTCTCACTTTCTTTCACAGAATACTAATGTACTCTATCCCCCTATTCCTTACTCTTGTCAGGTATTTATGACTTAACCAGGGGCCTAACCTACACTAAATTACAGGACAGGCTCAGTGCTGAGTTCCTGGTGCTAGTGTCTACTGCAATTCAGGTTGAATCCAGCTGGGGAGAGAGGAACTGTGAGAGATGGCTTTAGGAAGACAGACTAGCCACTCTAAAAGGTGCTCAACGTATCCAGTGTTGGAGACAGACTATGACATGTGTCTCTCTGGACTCCACTTTTAAATCTGCTATGCCAGTTGTCTTCCTTCTGTTGACACATTCTTTCTCCACACTAAGCACAATGTAATTACCCAAGCATAAGCTTCTTCAGAGACCAGCACAGACAGTAAAGGCTTCCCTGAAGTTCCAGATCCAGCTCAACTTGATTCGATGTGCAGAGTTTGTGGTCTCATGCTCACTGATGAGGTCACTGTACAGAATCTCATTTCACCAGCATTTCCTATTTTTATTCTCAAAGGTAATCATAATTTCAGAGGATGCATTTTTTTAAAAAAACTTAGATTTCTTGCTAGTGTTGGAAAATGAGAGCTCTGTATCTGTAATCACCCCAGCGATAATAAGCTGCCATCTTTAGACAGGCCAGCCACGCATGACCAATCCATTCACTTACACTTCCTGCATGGCTGTCCTGGGCTGCACTGCTGCTCTCCTAACTCCTGGTCACTGCCCCAGGTTACAAGCAGAGTACTATCAACCTCTTATCCATTTTCTCTAATGTGACTCAATTCCCCTGCCCAGGTTCCTGCTCTCTGACCATGATCTCTGATACTCAGTTGGCCTCACCCACATCTTTTTATCCCCTACTTTCTTATGAATGCAAACCACCTTACTGTTGGTCTCTTCCTGTGTTTTCAGAGCCCTACTTGACCTTGACCACTCCTGGAGTCATTCCTCTCTTAAACTTACAATCCAACCTGACACCCAGAACCACTGAAGTCCCAGGGGATTCTCTTTTGGTGTTTTGATGCTCATTTTCAGGTTTTCAACACTGGGGTCATCACACTGACCTAGCAAACATTGTCAAACCCCAGAAATGTCTTTAAAAATTAGTCAAGTGCTCCAGTAGACTAACATTGAATCCCCCAGGCCTGCAACCTATCCATTCAGTTGGTACCAAACACCTCTTGAGGTTCAACAAAGCCCTGAGCAGATAATGAGATGAAGTGACTTGACCTTCAGGTGTAAGATCTCTCCCTTCCTCCCCAGACTGTAGTTGATTCAGATTATTTTTATCATTTTTCAAAGCAGCAACGTTTATTTCCTCTGCTTCAGTGAGCTGTGCAGATGCAAGGTCTAGAAGGAATATTTAGTGGTCGCCATGGTTACCATTAGTCATATGAAGTTATAGCTTATGTGCTGATTCCTCTCTTTGCAGCTGTAAAAAGAAAGCATGCTCAAAAAAAGCAGGCTTGCTGGGGCTCTGAAGACTAATTCTGTAAGGCAAGCAGCTCCTCCAGTAATTTATCTTGATCTGTGCATTTAATTCACACTTTAAAGATTTGGGCAATTGTTTTATAGAGCATGAAAGTTAGAAAGGATAATTCAGCCTCAGCCTCTTATCTTAAAAATAAGGAAACTGAGGCCCAGAAAAAAAAGAAGGGACTTAGAGCTATATAATAAATCAATTAAAGTCACCAAAAGAGATATAATTAGTGAGTTTCAGGACCAGGGCTCCTGCTATCTCCCCTATGTCTCCCATCCTAAATAACCAAGAAACTAAGTTGTATTAAATTGACAAGGACTATCTCAGTTCCCATGGAAGGCAGAGAAATCTGATCTGTCCCAGGGGTGCTGGACCCCTTGAAATTAGCCTGGAGCCAAAAAACCACAAATGGTCTCCAAAATCCGTATTGGGCTCAGAATATCAAGTGAGACTTATGATTGGTTAAGTCCAAATGGTATAAACATTCACTATTTCAAAAGGAGTCTCTTTGTCAGCTGGTAGTGACCAGTTCTCTAAGAAGTGGCACCCCACAAGTTCTGTACCTCCTTCTGGGTCCTGAGTTCTTACTCTCTTGCAATTCCTCCCTCCCAGTTCAGTGTTCAGTAGAACCTCTCTTCCATGGAGCCCAGGACTATGGTTCTAATTCTACTGCTTTGTGGTTGATTGTGTGTAAAAACTGGATATAGAACATCTTAAGCAATATGTGTCCTAAGCTCTTCACACTTTCTATGCGCACCTTGTGGAGTGGCAGCTCAGTCTTCCCAAAACCACCTCACATCACACAGGTCCCCTCCACCTAGACCTAGACATTTTCAACATGAATTGCAACAGACACACTTCTAAGTAAGACTTCCTGTTTATGGAATTGATGTTCTTTTTCTTTTACTTTTTTTTTTTTTTTTTTTTTGCCTGATTCACCTTAACCTTAGATGACCTACACAAACATTTCCTCACAGTGTTTTTTCTAAGCACTATTTCTCACTAAAAGGAACAAGAGCTCCTTGGAGGGCAAAGGGATGGGGCAAAGAAATATCAAAATAAAATTGGTATACCTTGTTATATTTAAAAAAGTGAAAAAGTACTCAAAAAACGAAGGGGGATATACCAAAAGGACTCGGATTCAGCTTTAAGGGCACTCACTGGCCACATGTGGGACAATTTTAACTTCAAAATGAATTAACTGGCAGTGTTACATTCTAATTCATTTAATAAAAATAAGACTCATTAATTCAATCAGATAGGTGGAAGGGTAAACATGTAATAGAAGGCTAGATACTCAAAAGAGATGTAGTAATGAAAATTGGTACATACTCTTTAAAAAAAAAAAACTATAGAATAAGCTAGTGGTGGCACATGCTTGTAATCCCAGCACTTGGGAGGCTGAGACCAGAGGATCCAGGTTTGTGGCCAGCCTCAGATACCTAGTGAGGCACTCCGCAACTTAGTGAAACTCTGTTTCAAAATAAAGAATAAAAAATAGGGCTGAGGGTATAGCTCAGAGGTAGAATGCCCCTGACTTCAATCCCCAGTACTGCCAAAAAAAAAAAGAAAAGAAAAAAAAACTACAGAATAAATAACTGACTCTGGAAAGACGCATCAGTGGATGCTAAAACTATTGGATAAAAGTTTGAAGGCAACAGGACATTAGATAGTTTCAAACTATCTCCCCACAGATAACAAAGGAAAATGGTTATTTTACAGTGGAGATAGCTGGTATCTACCACCTTCTAAAAGTGGTCAAAGTTAATGCTATCAACAAGGTGTGCCTCCTAAGGTGACAATCTACTAAGAACACAACATCACAGTCATGGTACACCCACCAAAAAATGTATTATCTGAATTTAATCATGAGAAAACCGAAGGCAAACTAAAATCAAAGAACATTTTGACCAAGCATCTGGCCTGTTATAATTCAAAAAAGGTCAATGTCATGAAAGACAAAGCTGAGGAACCATTTCGAATTAAAGAAGACTAAAGACACATGACCACTAAATATGTTCTCAGGAAAAAAATAAGCTGACATAAAAACAGTACTAATGCAATTTTTGAAGTTTAAACATTGTTGATATACTAAATAATAGTTGAATTAACTGTATCAATGTTAATCTTCCTGAATTTGATGATGATGCTGTGGATCTATAATGCCTGAAACTAACACTCAAATGGGGAGTGGGAAGTATAAAAGAGAGTGGGGCAAAATCTTTTTTATTTATTTATTTATTTATTTATTTATTTATTTATTTATTTATTTATTTATTTATTTTGCGGTACTGGGGATGGAACTCAGGGGCATTCTACCTCCGAGCTATACCCCCAGCCCTATTTTTTAATTCTTTATTTTGAAACCGAGTCTCACTAAGTTGCGGAGTGCCTCACTAGGTAGCTGAGGCTGGCCGCGAACCCGGATCCTCCGGTCTCAGCCTCCCGAATGCTGGGATTACAAGCGTGCGCCACCACACCCGGCTGAGAGTGGGACAAAATCTTAAGACAGGTAAATCCAGTAGAGTTTAGGGGTCTTTGTACTCCTCTTAAAGCTTGTGTACATCTGAAATGGTTTCAAATTAAAATATAAAATTTTTAAATTCTTCAGTTTCAAGGGTCCGTACACTGGTAGCATGTAGGTACAGACAAGATAAGCTCGACTTGACCATTCACAAGTAATCATTTAACAACAGTTGAAGGCAGACACGTGGAGATTCATTCTTGAAGAAAACATTCATTGAGTAATATTTGTATTAATGTTTGTAAACTTTTTGTGTGTTTCCATAGTTTCCATATTGTAGCAGATTACACAAGACCATAAAATAAGACCATATCAGCAGATATTCTATCCCACACACTCTCCTTAAAATATGATGTTAACATCCCCCATCAAGTCATGGGGTATGTTTTCCTTTTTCTTGAATCTTAAAATGCCTTTAACTACCTTGACCACTGTAATACTGTGGAAGTACAGCTCATGACTCCCAAGGCTAAGTCATAGAGGGCATTAAAGTGCTTTCCTTATCTCTTGAGTTATTTGCTTTGTGGACGATAAGAAATAGCAATGTAAGAAATGCAACAGGGGCACATGGATGAGAGAAATCAATTTGACTGGGGGAGCCTCACAAAGAGATATCCAAGACCCTGATCTGCCACCTGGGCCAGGGGTGTGGTGGTGGGTGCTGCAATAGCACATGCCCCTGCCAAACCAGCAGGGACTCTACTTCACTTCCCCCAGACAGAACTGTAATCTGTAATTATGTTTTGTTCAAGAAAACTTAATTATATGCCTTGATAATACAGTGCTTTAACACATGAGACATTACTAAGATTTTAAACTGAACATTTGCAAACACCATATAAGACCACATTTAATGCACTCAGTCTGTTATCCTGATATTAATATAGATGGTGATGAACTAACAAAGCCCACATTTCTACTGTATGGTAAAAGATTGCCAGTTCTGTGCCTTTCTTGATATTTGTAACAGTCCCTCTTTGTATACCTGTTCCCCTGGGTATACAATTAATGCATAATAAATAATAACAACAGTTTTTCTCTTCCATACTTCTGCTTTCTAAGTTCTTTCAGTTCTCTAAGACACAGTACCTCTGAGTTTTTCAAATAGCAAACTAAAGACCCACACAAACTTCCCCTTCCCTGAGCATTGTTAAGACTCAGAATTAGCACTTAGCATTTAGACATATCCCATCTGACCCTTAATAGTGTCTTATTGTATCACAGAGGTTGTAAAATTTTTTGTCAAGGACCTATGTATGTCATTGAAATACCACCTCAAGTCCCCTTGTACACCTAGAACAAGCTAAATATGTAGTAAAATATTAATCAATTCTTGCTAGTTAACTGGTTGGTCCTAAAGTACTAGAATTCTATTTATGCTGATAACATTTCTTTAATCCCCTACAAATAGCATTTGAAAATAAATATAAGTTTCCCATACCCCAGTGAAATGAGACAGGCCTGGTGAGTGATATTACAGAGGAGATTTCTCCATTCTCTTTGCTGACCCAGAGCTACTCTATCACTTTATGGCCACTGGACAGGCACCAACTTCCAAAAGAGAATAAGACTGGTGTCCAGTGCCAAGAATGTAGACAGCACTGGGCATGTATATAAGTATATGGTCTGGGATCAGGCAGAATAGCAGCAAAGCCTAGTTTTCCACTAGCCACAGGATCTCAGGCATTTTTAATATCTCCAAACCTTAGCTTTGATGTCTTTAAAATAGAGATATCAATCTACCTATTCACAGGAATAGTATTAAAAGAGGCATATAAAAATTAAAGCACAGGTATCTAGAAAGAGTTAGAGTAATGTTAGTTATTATCCTAGAGATAGCCATACCTATCGCCCCTCCGCATACAGTCAGCTCATTTAAGGGAGAGGAAGAAGAGATGTTTGGCCTTATTCTTTTCCTCCTGTAGGGAAAAGAGATTTCTTCTGCCTATTTTTTTTTATTTCCCTCTGGCTTATCTTAAAAGGCACAATTATAGACAAATAAAGATTGAAAACTCAAATCACAGGGCTACATGAGTTCTTGCCAATTCCTCGGGCACTTCTCCTCATATTACAGATTTCTCTCTCCCTCGGCTAACTTCGTTTTAAGACAAATTGTCTATTTCCTTCTTTCCTTTCTTTTTTAGATTTCCAGGAAGTTTGGGAGAAATATTCTAGTTTTGTTCACTTAAACTACTCTCCATAAACTTTTAAATTCAGCCACTGTAGTTAGACTAGTTAAATTCAGACCAGTTTAAAGTCAACCAGTGTAGTCAGACTAGTTACCCTTTTAAACTATGAAAGGATCCCAGTGTTAACATCCCTAGGGACATTCAGACATAAAAGTTAGTTTGCACAAAGTACTAGTGCAGATCTAACAAGGGATATTAACTTGAACTGTCTGAGGACTCAGTAGCATCTGCTAAAAATGAAAAAAAAAATCATCTCAAATTAAAGGCAGCATTCCTATCTCCTAGGAAAAAAAAATAGGTATATTCAATCTTTGGAGATATATTTTGGCATAAAAAAACTTAAAGTTCATGCTCTGAAAATGGCTTGTGTAGCCAGTGGGAGAAGAAACTCTACCTATTGAGACAACCAGGTCATTTTCCTTGTTATGTGAGAGGAGAAAAAGAGAAAAGCCAAGTAGACCCTGAAGAATAAAGATAGTAGTCCAGACCTTGCATAAAAACTATGACCCGGTATCCAGTCCTGAGCTTGTGACTTTGAACCTCACCCCCAAATCACCTTTGGAGTCCCAGAGAGGTCAACTGGGGAAAGAGAGATTTTTTAGAAGAAAGATCAAGGATACATAATTTCAATCACTCTCAAAGGACAAGCTCATGTTTCACCAAATGGGCTTTAATTCTATACAAAGGTCTCAGTTCTGACACTAACTATATGCAGATAATTGCTCATTCAGTAATCCACACCAAATCCACTCATTCCAATGATTCATTTTTGAAAAGCTTCTAAACAAGTACCAACTCGGGGATCTTCCACACTGATTCTCTTGGATTGAGAAATGAAAAGACTTTAGAGCTGCTAACCACTGGGCAGAAGGTGGGATGAGGTCATGTTTGGAAACAGGAGATGAACCAATCACAAAGATTAATGGGGCTTTGGAAAAGCAAGTTTAAACAACGTGCTCATGAATCTGGAGTAACTATAAACCAATCAAAAAGAGGAAAAGATGTTGCTGTCTTTTGCACCCCCCTCCCCCATATTTTTGGCCATCCTGTAAAACAGCTGCATCTTGCTGTCATACTGGCTACCCCAGGCTAATACAAGCTGAAGCTCCAGTCTCAATCCTCCCTACAGGAGGAGGTCAGGGAGGATTCTGTGCTAAAAGAAGACTGTGAGTTGCAGTGGTTTTTACAAGCCCTACAACTCTACCTTTTCACTGAAAGTTTTTAATGGTGTCAAATGTCTGGCATGATCACTTTATAAGATATTGCCTCATTGGAATTTTGGCTAAGCATTGCCAATCTTCTCCATAATCCTGGCAAGGTAGAGAAAGACAAGAGTGTCCAGCAGTGATAAGCAATCCTGAGTTTCATGATTCAAGTGACTCAGCCCAAGAGGTAGAGAAGATATAAATGTTAAGAAAGCTGATCCATACTGCTACTTCTCAAATAGGCCTGGAGATTAACATTTGGGGTTAAAAAGCAACATTGAATTATTTTCTTACCAACTTTCTCCTATTCAACCAATTAAATATTTTCAGTTGCCCACTATGGCACTCATTAGAATTGTTCTAAATTTGAATAAAGGAAAAAGTTAACCTGTAAAAATTTTATTTGTTTTTTTTTTTTTTTTGTCACAGGAAAATTATGTGAGTTTCATAATAGTTTATAGGTTTTACTGCCTGCCTCATACATTTACCAGGTAAAACTCATTAAAAAAAAAAAAACCTTATATATTATATACTTGGCATCTAGGAGAACTCTTTTGTCAAATTTTAAAGTCAGTAGAATGAAAAAAAATTTTTTTAATCTCAACAGCTAATAGTCAAAGACCAAGTCCCAAGCGGGGGAAGAGGCATTGAGGTCTCATTTCTACAAGTCCAAGCCACATGTAGGACAAAGAGGTGATCTCATTTTGGAAATCAAGTAGGGTATAGCCCCAGAACCTCCTCAAAAAGGTACAGTATCACCAAACAGAGTGGTCTGGATTGTGTTAAAGCCAGGAGACCCCACATACGCCCCAATCCATGCTCCGTGTCTAGGATTGGGGAAGGCAGGAATCAGCAGGAATCAGCAGGCATCAGATCCAGCCAGATCATCTGAGAGTATTTAAAGGGAGTTCCACTGGACATCAACCTCTAAACCAGAAAAAAGGGATTTTATGGTGCCCAGATGACCCAAGTGGAAAGGAACCTGACCCCTTCAGTTTCTTGCAAGGGACAGAGTAACTTACTTGGAACCCATGGGGCACGTGTGATCATGAGATTCCACATCTCTCTGGCGTTGTGTTTGCAGGCATCTGTTTCTACTTAGGCCTAAGAGAGATGCAGAGAAACTGTGCACAACTGTGAGGGTGCATTTGGGCCTTTTAGGATTGGCTACAGCAGCTGATCAGAAACCATTCCAGGTGGAATCCTCTAGGATTGGAGGAATCAACTGACTCAACCTGGATCAGAGTTATGATTCCAAAGATTCTGAGGTGAGACATGAACTGAAATACCAGGGGGCAGGGACAGGAATCTTCTGAAGAGAAAAAGATAGAAAACGGATATATGAATCTGAGGCGAGACAGCCTAGCAGCCTGGAAGCCTGGCGTGAAGTATGACAGGCATGCGACAGGGGCCGACTGAAGAAGCAACAGGAGGAGAGCAAGGCTCTCTGGAACTTTCTACCAATATAGCAATCAAAGCCTGGACTGTCAAGGCTTGCTCATGACCACCATCCAGATGAGTTCTGACACTGGTTGGGACTGAGATAATAAAAGATGGTGTGTTCAGCTGGAATCAGGAAGAAAACAGAGCAAAGGTTCTCTGTTATTTTTAACACCATGGTGAAAATTCAAAGACAGATTTTTAAAATCTACCACTTATTTAGCATACCCCGCATACCAGACATTCTGCTAAGAACACAACTTTTTTTTTTTCAATTACCAACTGTAAGGCAGATATTAACACAATTAAGTAGCCATCTCTTCCTCCCCACCCCCAAATTGTCATATCTTTGTTTCCAAAATCTGCCTGATTCCATAACACTGGTTTTCCTCAACAAGTTATGGCCTCTAGTATTTTTTTCATTCGTACCAGAAAGAGACAGAACTCCACAATCTCCAAGATACCCTTTGAAACTCAGGGAACCAGCTCAGAACCAGCTCACCGTGTCTCTGCATGGTGATTAGAAACAGGGATACTTCAGTCTTGAGATGTAAATGTTAACTACTAGTGGATAGTGGGTTATGTAAAATCACCTTCAGGCAAATCTGGAGCTTATCATGCTCTATGATTAAGTGAATTGAGGGAGTTTGCAGGTCCAGCAAAAATCCTACCTTGGTTGGCAATAAAATGTGCACCCAAGAGTGGAGGTGAAATCATGTAATTTATGAATTGCCCAAAACAGCATTCCTCTCATGTTTTTATAGAGTGCCCCCAGTGTTATAATTAAGGAACTCAGTGGGGAGCCTCTGCTCACTGCTTTCTAAATGAATTCTGATGTGCTTGGATCAGGAAAGTGTGATTGTATGATATTTCCAATTTTTAGTGTTCCCTCTTGATAGTTCAAATCAACTGCAGTTTCCCTTGGCTTAGCTTTGATTATCTAATTAGGGCCTAATTGCTGAGTGCTTTATGAGTAACCAACCACCTGCTCTAAGTATGATTTTTCCTTACCTAGAAAGTTACCTTACAGATGTGTTTCTTTCTTTGTGCCCCTGAAAACTGCAGAAGATGTAAAGGGGCTATGATTCTTTATGAGGGACGTGCAACAGACTCAAGAAAATTACTTGACTGTAGGGGTTATAATAAGCCATGGAAATAGTGAAAAGTTTTGAAGTTTTCTTCTTTAAATTTCAAATAATTTGCCAATGATCCTTTAACTGTATTGGAAAGAGTACTTGGAGAATCCATCAAGCTCATCTTTGGAATTAGTAGGATTTGATCTGGGGCAATCCATGGCATTGCACTGAGCTTTTACTTATCATCTGACAAGTGCTATCTTTAATGGTCATTTCACAAAATTATTGCAAAGATGTAATGTATTTACTTATGTTAAACTCTAGCATGATTCTTGCACAATCTTCCTGATAAAAGTAGCAGCCACCAGCTGGGTGTGGTGGTACACATCTGTAATCCCAGTACTTGGGAGGCTGAGAGGCTGGGATTGCAGGTCTGAGGCCAGCCTCAACAAATTAGCAAGAAATTAGCAAACAGAAGTAAAAAAAAATTTAAGGGCTGGGGGTATAGCTGAGAGGTAGAATTCCCCTAGGTTCAATCCCCAGTCTTCCCACCAAAGTAGCAACCACCATTTATTAAATACCCACTGTATGCCAGGCTCTGGGCTACGAACTTTATGTAGCTTTAGAGGCCACAAATGTGCAAGGAGAGTTCTAACTCTGTTACTAACTGTGTCTCACTGAAAAGAACATTGAGACACAAAGAAGCAAAGCCACTGGCCCAAGGTCCTTCTGCCAGGTAAATGACCATGGGAGTGGCCACAGTATCTTGTTATTTTCACATGCATCAGAACAGATAGAGATCATAAATATCCAATTTGAAATCTTTATTTCTCTTGGACAATAGTGAGCCCAGTTTACAGAAAAGGGTCTCATCAATGAAAAAAGAACGTATTTCTGATGGAACACTCCAGGGAAGCAGAGAGTAAAACTCCCCCTCATACACTCCCACCCAAGGGTTACTTCAGCAGGTGGCTTGATAGGAAGACAGGTAACAGGATAAAAAGAGATGACCACAAGGCTCTTGGCACAGCCATTCAGCTGGGACGCCATGGTCCCTGATTTCTCTGCACTCTTGCCTTCTATACTGGCCTTAGCACGAGGAAAGCACACTGTCCGTACTTTGGTGGGCAGCTTAGGAACTGCAGCTTATGAGGTGATCTCTGAAGACAACCTAGTCATCAGGAAGGAAAAATAGTTTACTCATTAATGTTTGCAACGGAATGCTGCTCCACCCCCCTGAGCTGAAAAGGGTCTTAAGCAGCAAGTCCATGGCCTACTGGAGCCATCATTTAGTCTGAACATTAGAGTCAATGTTAAAAATTATCTCACACCAAAATTTCTATTGGATACTTGTAGTGTGTAAACTCTACCATGCTTCATATGCCTGTCACATTCAGTCACTGCACCAAAGACAAGCCCTTGTGGTCATCGATCATGTCCTTAACCCCTAACACTAAACTAGTACTTAAATAGGGGGAGAAGCAAATGCTCTTGTGCTCTCTTCACCCCTGAATCTTTCTGCTGTCTCCTCTAGAAGTCCATTTCTGGATCATCAAAGCATAGTGCATTTTCAACCTACAGAAGGGAATCCTCCACCCTTCTTTACTGAACTCAAACCTGGACCTCCCATGGAGCACGCTAGTAGCTTTCTAGTATCCTATTAAACTAGTCTTAACTAACAAACCCTGCACCCTGCAACTCAGGCCTTACTGGGTACAGTCCCAAATGCCTTTCCCTTGTGGTCATCCACCAACTCCCTCACATTTATCCCCAAACATGAAACAGTGCTTGATTCACACGCTCTTCTCTGCATCTAGTCATAGTATCATCTGGGGTGATTTCAGAGTCCATGTGCATACCCCCATAAAATGTCTTCCCCCACAGTTCCTAGGCTTTTTCTTTCCAATAACCTTCAATTTTACTCCAATTCTGTCACCCACATGCATAACCACACCCTGAAACTTGTCATCCCACAGAATTGCTTCACTGATGAAAACTTAATCTCCAATATACCATAGACTGACTACACAGCCTACTTAAACTTCCTGTTCTCTTTGTTAGTTGCCTTAAACTTGTTTTTCAACTTCATTTAAAAAATGCCACAACCCACTGCCTCATGTATTCATTTTCCCCAATCAAACCCCTCTGTCTTCACTTCCCCTTTTAGCCTATGCTATCTCTTCAATCATCCTCTTAGTAATAATTTTCATCCAGGCATGACAGCACACACCTGTAATTCTACTACTTGGGAGGCTGAGACAGGAGTATTGCAGGTTCAAGGCCAGCCTCAGCAACTTAGCAATGTCTTCAGCAGCTTAAGGAGACCCTTTTTCAAAATAAAGAATAAAATAGCCCCAGTACAATCAATCAATAAATAAATTCCTGTTTTTTCTCCATTGTGCTTCCTCCAAGTGAGGCCACCAAAATGCTAAACTTGAATCATTCCTGTATCTATCTTTTCCCTCTGATCTTACACTCAAACAGTTAGGCAAAGCAGGAGAAAAACTATATGATATGCTTCTGAAAATCCATGATCTTTATCCCTAGATATTATCTCTGTGGTTCTTCTATGTGTCTATAGTTCCTTCTCACTACTTTTCCCAACAAATACTACTTCAAATTCTTACATACAACTTGTCTATCCCCTACATAGATGCTCTTACCTCTGCCTTCACCAAGAAAACAGAGGGACCAAGCAAGAATTCCCTCAACTTTCAGTCCCTCTTCTCCCTCCATTCATAAAACCAAATCTTCATCAGCAACTTTCCTTTCCTCAGCAATCCTAATCTTCTCTCTTATCTAAAACTAATTATCTAGCCCTGACCACTTCTCCCCTTTTCTACTATTCTACAATCATTGGGTCAAAGAAGAAACTTTAAAGAATTGTAAACTGAATGAAAATGAAAACACAGCATATCAAAATTTGCAAGATTCCACTAGTATTATTTAGAAGGATATTTACAATATTGATTTTACATATTCAAAAAGCTCTAAAATCACCAAACTTACTATTTTAGCAAACTATAGTTAAAAAGTACAAATCACTCCCAAAAGTAAAAGAAACCAGATAATAAGGATCAGACAGCAAGTCAATGGAACAGAAAAGAGAAAATCATACCAAATGTTGGCTCTCGAAAATAATAATAACTGTTTACCTAGAAAAACTGATTTAAAAAAAAAAAACGTTTTAAAAAGAGCATAGGAGAGACTCTAGACGAAGAAAGAAAAGCCTTAAATGAGCAAAGAAGGTGACCTGAGGGTGATGGAAGGGGGGAAGAGGGAAACTCCCTAATGTACTTGATGTACATTCAGAAACATGTAAGCCAAACATGAGAAGGAGGGGGGAAGGAATGGGGTGGAAATTGGAGAAGAGCTGAATGCTTCTACTAGCTTGTACCTCATTAATATATATAATTACAATGCACCAATAAAAATTATATAAAAATAAAAGAGCTATAAAAAAGAGGAAAGACAAATTGCCAAGCTTAGAAATAAGAGAAGTGAGATCATTATAGGTTGTACAGATTTTTGAAAGATACATGATAATATTAAAAAGAACTTTGAAGCCGGGCGTGGTGGCGCACGTTTGTAATCCCAGCATTTGGGAGGCTGAGACCGGAGGATCTGGGTTCATGGCCAGCCTCAGCTACCTAGTGAGGCACTCCACAACGTAGTGAGACCCTGTTTCAAAATAGAGAATAATTCGATTGATTTGTGGTTGGCATATAAAAAGGCTTCTGATTTTTTAAGATTGATTTTGTATCCGGACACCTTACTGAATTTGTTGATCAGTTCTATAAGTTTTTTGGTTGAGTTTGTTGGGTCTTCTAAATATAGTATCATGTCATCTGCAAAAAGGGATAGTTTTAGTTCTTCTTTCCCTATTTTTACCCCTTTGATT
>PVLC010006814.1:0-19516 GCA_004027655.1 Graphiurus murinus
AGCAAAAAGAACATAATAATAAAAAACAATTATGATAATAGCAAAATAATAATAGCAAAAATGTTCAATAACTTGCCTAAAAACCCTATGGACTCTTTAGTGGCAAAACTAAGGATCATATCCCAGAGCTTGTCCCCCTGCCCTGGGTCATATAGAAAGAAATTGTCCTAGCTCAGGAAGAGGTGACAGTCCAAAAGTAGATGAGATTGGTTTTCTCCTTGTCTGTAATGTCCTTTGATTTCTGTACTCTTGTTACATGTTAATGGCCTGCCAGAAACTTCAAAATTAAACTTGGGAGAGCCATCACTGTTATTGAACTTCTGGGCAATTACAGTAGCTGTCAAAGGTTTAAGAGCCAACATCCAACCTGACCCTTTCTAAATGACTCAAGAGTGGCATTTTAATGAGTAACAAAAGCAGAAAAGGTGATTTTTTTTTTAAACAAGAGATTTTTATGGAGAAACTGACACTAAATCTTTCTGCCTATCCACAGGTTGTGGGTGGGAGGGGAGCTAAGCCCAGGGCTGTGGCTTCTGTTTGTTACTTCTGTGCCCTTAGTCTCTCACCCAGCAGAGCCTCTCCTGAGAAAGCATAGGAGGAAAAAGGAGGAACCACTGCTTTTGTAAGGCTTGATGCTCAAGAAACTTGATGAAGGCAACAATTCAAATAATGCTATGCACATACACAACATTATCAATACCAATCTCAATGACGAGTGGGGAAGGGGAGGGAGTGGGTGGGACCTGGAGGAAAACACATTGAGTATTGTGTGCATTTGTGTTCTTATCATTCTATGCCTCATTACGATGTGTAATTAAAATGCATCGATAAAAGTATATTTTAAAAAGAGTGCATTTGGTATGACTGAATTATGAACTGCAGTCAATCCCCCTTTCTTCTTCATCTCTGAGCCTGGATGAGGGAAGCTGTCTGGGGGCCAATATTAAGCTACACTGTTTGTTTTTTAAAAAGATACAATTCACATAACATAAAATCCACCCTTTTAAAGTATATAAGCCAGTGGCCTGTAGTATAGTAATGAAGTCACGCAACCATCACTATCATTAAATTCTAGGACATTTTTATCATTCCAGAAAGAAACATATACAAACAGCCACTCTCCATTCTCTTCTTCCCTAGTCCCTGGCTATCACTAATCTACTTCCTGTTTCTATGGAAAAACACATTTTCTGTATTTTATAAAGATGGGATATTCAGCTGGGTACAGTGGTATGTGTTTTATAATCCCAGTACTTGAGAGGCTAAGGCAGGAGGATTGTGGGTTTGAGGCCAGCCTCAGCAACTTAGTGAGACTATTTCCAAATGAAAAATAAAAAGAGCTGATATTATAGCTCACAAGTAGAACAGCCCTGAGTTCAAGCCCTAATAACACACACACACACACACACACACACACACACACACACACACTCATGGTCTTTTGTATCTGACTTCTTTCACTTGCATAATGTATTCCAAGTTGAGAAGTTAGAGGGGAAAATCTACAAGAGAACTCTCACTTCTGATACAAGTTTGGGAGTCCCCAAGACCACCAGGGTTGGTAATTCACTAGAACTCATAAAACTTACTGAAAGCTATCATGCTCATGGTTATGGTTCATTACAGCTACAGGATGCAGATTGTAACCAGCCAAGGGGAGAGCTGCAGAGTGCAGAGCACAGGAAAGTGTTGAACACAGAACTCCCAGTTGCCATCTCCTCGTGGGTCACAGAGAGTATCATTTCCCTAATATCATTTCCCTAATATTGGCATACCCATGGAGTATTTCCAACCAGTGAAGCTCACTAGAGGCTTGGAGTCCAGGTCTTTATTGGAACTTCACCATATGAACCTGGTTGACTGACCACATGGCTGACATCAGTCTTCAGAATCTTTGGAGGCCAGCTGATACTGTGTGCCCCCAAACTTCTACCCTAAATTTTATTATTGGTATCTAGCTGGTCTAAGGCTCACAGGCAAAGATACTTTTATCAAGCATGACCTTCCAAGGGCCTAAATATAACCTTTCAGAAGTTAAGGGCAAGAGTAAGAACTTCCTTTGGGTGAAATTAAAGTCTTTAATATATAAAAGTTCATCCATGTTGTAGCCATATTAGTATTTCTTTTATTTTCCATAGCAGATTAATATTCCATTGTAAGCATTTACCACATTTTGTTTATATGCTTATCAATTAATGCACATTTGGAGTGGATTATTTCTACTTTTTGGCTATTAGAAATATAATCATACTTCCATATCCACAGAAGATTGGTTAGACACACACACACACACACAAACACACACACACACACACACACACACACACACCAGCCCCAGGATACCAAAATCTACAGAGCTCAAGTCCCTTACATAAATGGCGTAGTATTTTCATATAATCTATACTCATCCTCCCATAAACTTTATGTATTTTGGGAATGGGACAGAACCCAGGGGCATTCTACCTGTGAGTTACACCCCCAGCCTATGGATTCAATCAAGTCCAGATAAAAAATGTTTGAAAAAAATTCCAAGAAGCAAAACTTGAACTTGTCACATGCTGAGCATGTGTTTTTCTTTTCCAAGACTGTTTTGCCTATTTTGGATCTCTCTCAAATTTTTAAGATCAGTTTACCAATTTTTACAAAAAACAAACAAATAAACAAATGACCCCAAATTCAAAAAAACAAACAAATAAAGGAATTGCATTGAACCTGTAGATTAATTAGGAAAGTATTGCCATGTTAACATGGTGTCCAATTCATAAACTTGGACTTTCTTTCCGTTTATTTTGGCCTTCTTAATTTTTTTTCAAAAATGTTTTCTAATTTTCAGTGTGCAAATCATTCCTAAGTATTTTATTTTTTTATTCTATTTTAAATGGAATTTAAAATTTTTCATCTTTATATCATTTATTGCAAGTGTATACATTTTACACTGATTTTTTTTGTGTTATCTTGTATCCTATAATCTTGCTAAAGTTGCTTATATATACTGTACATATGTTCCTTAACATTTTCTACATAAAATAGACTGTTTTGCTTCTTTTCTTACTAATCTGGATAACAATTATTCTTCTTGATTGCCTAATTTCTCTAGCTATAATCTTCAGGTATAGTTCAACTTGAGATAAAGAATAGAAACAATTCAACTTGAGATAAAGAAAATCAGAGTAGAAGGATCCATCTCATATTAATAAAAAAAAATCAGCAAATAGTTATGGAAGCCCTAGTGAGCTGGGAGGTAGATGTTTATATATGTGCTGTGAGGACAGTAATCAACAAAGTTACTCCTTCTAAAAATACTTCAATAGTTCTGTCAAGGAGACTTTTTCACTTTTTTAGGTGTTAATTTCTTTGTCACATCAGGTGGGACAAAGATATAAACTATTATTATGTGAATTTCTCTATCATAATTAAGAGGAAAAATATTTGACTGGGGACAAAACCAGGAAAAAAAAAAAAGCCCTAGCAGGCATAGACTACTAGGTGAGAGTCTTATGGGTACAGGGCCAGAAATGGGTGTATTAGGAAGGGTTCTCCAGACAAGTAGATCAATAGTACATAGATAAATAGAAGGGAGAGGGTTTATTATGTGAATTGGCTCAGAAGTTCCATAATATAATGTCTGCAAACTGGAGAACCTCAATTCAAAGGCTTGAGACACTAGCAGTTGCTGCTGCAAATCCTGGAGTTGGAAGACTGAAGAACCACAGTTTTGATGTCCAAGGACAAGAGAAGAAGTGTCCTAGCTGCAGAAGAAAGAGTGAATTTGCCTGTCCTTTTTTGTTGCATCCAGATCCTCAACTGTTTGAATGGTGCTTGCCTCCTCCATTGGATTTAAGGGGCTATTTCTTACTAACTCCATCAATGCAAATACTAATCTTTTTCAGCAGCTTCTCACAGAAACACCCAGAAATTATACTTTCCTCGCTATCTGGGTGCCCCTTAACCCAGTCAAATTGGTCCTAAAATTGTCACCCTGGGGTTGCCAGAACAAGAAGATAGACCTTACATACATCCCAGTGTTACAGCTGTCTAAGCTTGGCTACTGAAATGATGCAATTTTACTCTTCCTGTTTGGGGTTGACTTTCCCTCAGTAACAAACATCCCAAAGATTCTTGTTATGGGACAGTAGCATCAATGGAATAAGACAAGATTTCTTATCTAATTCCTTCAGAAAGAGGAGAGAGATTTGGTGGAAAATAATTTAAACACCTTTCTGGCACAGGGAGTCAGTGCATTTTCCTTGGGGCAGCTTTGTCCATCCTGGCACATGAAAGACAGTTCCAAGAACCACATCAGAAATGCTTCAGGGAATGAAGGAGTTGGCTGGGAAAGGGATAGCAACAGGAGATAAACAAGGACTGGCTGGCTAATCATCTCTGAAGGGGAAACCAAGCAATGCGGTGATGATCTTGTGGGCAAAATGCGATGGGGAATTTGCCTGGACTATAAGGGTGACATGAGACAAATGTAAGGTGAAGGGTTCTCTGGGAAGAATACCTCACACCCATGGATTTGCAGAAGACTGACTCTCTTTCTTTTCTCTTCTCTGGACATTATGCATTCCTCACCTTTGTTGTGTGTGCATGTCTAGTGTAAGAAATCAAAAAAGACAACTTGAAAATTGCCTGAAGAAAGGCCACATAGCGTGTGCTAACCTAAGCAGATGATGGGAATAGCAACAACTAGGTCTGCTCCCAAGTTGATGCACCTGGCTCGACAGATGCCACTTGGAGAAGTTATTTTTCATAAAATGCTGGGAGTCTGTAGGGAAGGGACATGATTTTTTTTTTTCTTGCCGAGAGAACAGTAAAATAGTGGACATTTTCAGCTTTAGTTTTAGGTCCAAAGAACAGTTTGATGGGTTAAAAGAGACTTTGGTAGCTCTTTTACATAGATAAGGAATTACTAACATGATGATACTTTAAAGTTTTTTCTCTTTTTTTAAATGGATTAAAGTTTAGTTTATAATGAATAGTGTCATTTAACAACAACACAAACATACGACTCAATTTGTGATTGTCTTAGTCGGCTTGGGCTGCTATAACAAAGGGTTATAGATTGGGTGGCTAATACACAAGGGCAGTTCTTCCCACAGTTCTGGAGACTAGAATTCTAAGACCAGGGTGCCAGTGTGGTCGGTTCTGGTGAGGACTCTTCTGAGTTGCAGACTCCTGGCTTCTTGAATCATCACATGGCAGAAAAAGAGTGAGTGATCTCTGGGCTCATGGTCCCTTTTATAAGTGTGCTAATCCTATTCATGAGTATCTCACTGTCAGGACCTGATCACCTCCCTAACTCCTCACCCCCCCCCCCGCCCCACCCCACACACTCTGTCCTGAGTTAGGATTTCAACATATGAATTTGATGGGGACACAAACGGAATCGTCCACAGCAGTGATTCTGAAAGAATATATAGCCACTTTTAGGTAAAAGTCTTGGGCAAGTTCTCCCAAAGGGGACCCTGTAACTAAACCAGGATGTAAAAAAGAATTTTAACTGCTATTATCTGCTTTTGTAATATGCTTTGCTGCACACAGTATGAGGAAGCTTGTCTTGACCACAAGATAGCATCTAAGTAAGATATGTTATCTGTCCTAAATGAACACTTGGCGTTTGTCAAACGATGTAATGATTTTAGAACCATAAAGATCTGACTTTTCTGTACCCCCAACTCTGTAACCAAGGAATAGATAGGCTGGCCTAGACCAACACTCGAGGTGGCAGCATTCAAGCTGTTTGCCCTGGCTGGCCAGTAAATAAAGCAACCTCTTTGGCACTATAGTCTGATGTGTCTTTGTGGGTCACCTTGCAACAATTCCACACACAAGTTCTCACATATTTTCAGAGGACCACTCTTAGAATCCTGCTGTGGCCAGTGAGTAGGAATATTTTCCTGGGTCCATTGCAAATATCATGGAATTAATTTCTCTTTAAACATCGTTTTTTAAGTTTCATGGAACTGGTTCCATAGACCAGCTCCTCTAGTCTATGTGATTTTTATGAAGCAAGGCTATGGCAGTTAGACCTGTGATTCCAGCCTTCCTGGTGGGGGACAGCTGGCCTAGATCTTCAGCTTTTGGGAAGTGAGATGCAAGGTGAAGGGAAAGACAGAGGACTCAGAGCAGAGCTGTAAACCTTCCTGCCAGCGGCCCTGACGCTGCGGCTTTCTAAAGAGAAGTGGAAGCTTGCGTGTGGTTATTTATGGGGAACACCCTTTGAGTCCGATCCTGAAGAGACAGCCCCATCCTATTACTCTGTGGAAATGGCTGTAAACATTTACGAGTCCTGAGCGCTCCAAGCCCAGGCCGGCAGGGTTTTCAGAAGCAGACTGCTCACTTGCCAGCACACTGCAGGCCACTTGTAAACACTGTCTCCTTGGAAAACATGCTGACTTCCATTTCAATTCCCTCCCACTCCTTTTAACTTTAGAAACTAGGGCTTCAAGGCAGGTGAGAGGGTGCCAGGAAGTTAAAGGGCTGGCTCTGTGTGCTGGGTTCTCCCTCCAGCCAGCACATTGTGTGAAGAGGGCCTCTGCCTGTGTGCAGAAAGTGTTCATGGCCCGGTGAAGGGAAGCCTGTGAATCAGGAGGTAACCAGACTCCTCTAGAGGAGGAAAGAGGCTGAATGACACGCATCCAGCCACAGATGCACTAGTTTAATTTCATGCCCCAACATCAGCTGCTCCTCTCCACTTCAAAGGAACATTTGCATCCATCTGTCATCTTACCCTTTCATTTTAAAATCTCTTTGCTCTCTTTTCTTTCCATTTTCTCCTCCTCTCCTCCCCCTGCAACTTGATGAAATAATGGGACACATTTAAAATCCAAACTTGGGCAATTCAAAGTCTGAGCTGATGTGATTTTCTTCCACTCTAAGTCAACCTGGAAGGGTGTCTGGGGAGTAGAAATCAAGGGGCCAAACAAAAAAAGCAAGAGAGAAAGGGGGAAGATTTCGAATGCAAATCAACCTCCTCAACCCATTTGAAACAACCTGCTGTGAACTGGGCTAGAACGTATGGCCCATTAGCACCTTGTTAGGCTGTCACAGCCTGAGCAGCTGAACAGGGCGATAATGGGGAGGAAAAGGCTGAGACCTTTTCAGTCCAGCCCCAGCTTCTTGGTATTCTCTCCTACCCACTGCTGCGACTCAAAAGGCAGGGCTGGTAGTAAGAGTCACTCACTCAAGAGAAAAGGAAGGTAGGCGAAAACAGCTTAATTAAAGTTGTTAAGAAAAGCATACTCTTCTGGCAAAAAAAAAAAACAAAAAACAAAAAAGGAATACAGAGGTTAATTTTTGTTACATAAGGTGGAGGGTATTGGATTTTTTTTTTTCTGGGTGGGGAATCATTTGTTTTCTCCTGCTTCATTGCATATTAATTTGAGATTTAGTAAAAATATTTAAGATAAGGATTGTATGGCAAAATCTCAGGGATTAAGTCTTTGTTTATTTGGTTTTTTTTTGCTACTGGGTATTGAACCCAGGGACATTCTACCTCTGAGTTACAACCCCAGCCCTGTTTATTTTTTATTTTTAAACAGGGTCTTAGTTACTGAGGGTCTCACTAAGTTGCTGATGCTGGCCTGGAACCTGTGAACCTCCTGTCTCAACCTCCCAAGTACTGGGATTACAGGTTTATACCACTATGACTGGCTATCAGTGATTAAGTCTTACTCCTCATATGGAAAAACTTCAACTATAAAAGATATGGTTGACACACATATACAGACACTCATTTGCAAATGATATTTAAGAGTGTAATACTTGCTTTAGGATTTGGAAAGGGAAAAATTTACTAGAAAGTTCTTGATCTCTTTTCTCCCCAGTGCTTTGGTAGAGAATAGAGTTAGTGACATTACCTCTAACACCAAAACATGTAGGTTACACAGAGGTCAGAGGTCTTGTGAGGACAATATTTATTTCTTGATGTTAAAAATACTAGGTATTCTGTTAGGCAATGGGAGTATTAGCTTTCTTTGCATCCTAAAAATGGGAAAAATTATCTGGTGTAGTATAAAATAAAAGAGTTTTGCTGACTTTAATGGCCCATTAGAGATAGCAGTGGGATAAAAAATCTGTTATGGGTTTTTGTCGGAAGGTTTGAGTGGGATGGTAGTGCCTGCAAGGTCAGGCTTAATGAGCTTGGACTAACTTAGGGTCAATGACCTTACAAACTTAGGACTTCTTGTGGGATGAAGGGGGCAGGAAAGAACCACAAACATTAGTGTAGAAACTAGAAAAAGACAGTTACTAAAAAACCTGTGGTTTCTCAAAAAACTCTGCCATTTTCAAACCACACTTTTTTTTTTTTAAAGCATTTTAAAATTATTATTTTTTCATTACCAGGGCAGTTTTATTTGGAGTAAGGGGACAGATTTCATAGTCTCTTAAGATTTCCAAAATGCTTATAAGTTCTGAGGTATGCTCCAAGGCAAATGAGAGGTAAATAATCCAAGAGTATTTGTTGTAGTTTTTATTTCAGACTGGAGGTGGAGATTAGGATTTACAATAGGAGAAAAATTCTTTTGTCTCTCTGTCAGGGTGAAAAATGAGTAATAAATAACCATATTATACTTAATTTTATAAAAGTGCAAAGTAAGTGCAAAATCTTGCAAATGTTTAAACAGTGCAGTGTATGTGCTAAATGCTAATAGTTTGGCTTTCATTCCTAAGGGAGCTCTCTCCCACCGTTTTCTATAGGCAGGATCCCTGAGCTCTCACTCACACACACCCTGCCTTTCTTAAGGGGTATGGAAATTTCCCTGGGACAGCTGTGCTCTGCTGGCTAAGGAGCCCACAAGGTTAATGAACACCCACAAAGACTGAGAAGGAGAGAAAGCATTCCTCCCTGGATGATTAGCATGCCAGCATTCTTTCCTAGGTAGTAATGATGGTCAAGAAGGTGCCTGGTGATAGAGGGGAGAATGGAGGGTTGCTGCTTCTCCTGCCTCAAATACTTATTAAAATTCATTTCCATTCAAATAGCCATCCTTTGATTTTCATCATCAAATAAGCACACACGGTACATATTTAACAGGCAGGAGACCGGTGCCGAGTTCATGTCTTTTTGAAGTGAAGGCCTGTTCTCTTAATGAGTGTCCATGCTTATCTCTGTATGTAAATTCCTCCCCCTCCTCTTCCTTACTTCCTCTGCTTTCCTGCTACCCCAGTTCTGGGATCTTTGATGGGCAGCCTGGATGCCTATTATAATGATAATTTATTTGGAGCGGAATGGAATCTCCTTGTCTAGTGTAGCTCATTATAAAGGTGAAGCCCTCGGGAGGGCAGGCTGGGAATGAACAGGTTTACAGAGTTACATTCTCCTCTGTAAGAGGCAGAGGCAGGATGGAAGTGGTGTCCTCCCTTCTCTTGGCTTTGGGTATCTTTTCTCTTTGGAGCTGGCCTCCATTCCCTTATGAGGTGATCCTCTTAGGGTGCTCCTGGGGACCACCATCAGCTGGAAGGCTTTCAACTCAGGCAGTTCCACATTGAACAGCTGCTGGGAACAGCTGGGCCTGCCCTACTGTTGTCAGTGAGAAACCAAGTGGCAAATGTGAGTGTACTGGGCTATCACAGTGTATGCATGATCTGATAATTCAGTATAACACAAAGATGTCCTCACTTGTGGTGTGTCAGGCAGACCCTGGTAATGCTTTTTTTTTTTTTTAATTTTTAACATAGGTATTTAAGAAAATTGTTTGAGTGCTTTGGAAATCTCAGAGATCATGATCAAAAAATGTATCAATAAAACAATCATATTAGTAAGGAGAGTTCTATTAAACTCACAGCAAGATTGCATTTTCTGGCATGATTCAATTTGTATATTATTTCAGTATAATTAAAGACCAATCAGGGCAGGATAACAAACGGTTGGTTTCCTTTTAGTTTCTTTTTGTTTATTCTCTCAATTTCCTTTCGTAAAAAAAAAATAAAAAATAAAAACTTTCAGGTCTAAAATAACCTAACCCAATCTTGTGGGCTGAAAAATCATTTTTTTCATCTGCAAACAGTCCCGATGTCGGGAGCATGGTGAAAGAAATTAGTTTTACAAAACATATGCTGAAACAAAATAAAAATAAGTGAGATTTGGGGTAAAGCAAAGAAAATATTTCTTGCTCAAGGTCTGGTTCTTGTGATTTCTTTCTTCTGTTGAAACATATTGCATCTCCTTATTTTAGAAACTTGATTATTCATAGGAAGTTCATCTGATGAAGCTGTTCCTTATTTTTCAACAAAGATATTGGACAAGTTCAGAAAGTTTATCTAATCTCCTCATCTGACTATCTGGAAAAAAATAGCCACCCCCAGGATTCTGCAGTTTTTGCAAGGAGCTCATTTCTAACACTCAGGAGCCCCCAAGAAATGTCTGGCCCAGCATAACTTAAACACCAAATGACCTGACAATATCTGGTTCTTTATTACTTTGGTGACATTGTTTTTCACTTAAGGAATGCCATTCATTGCTTGTTGAACAATACAAATAAAGTCGTATAGATGTAGAATTATTAGAGTAGCTGATTCAGTCTCATCAATATCAAGGTTGGCAAACCTTCCCTTTTCTTATCTGTAACAAAAACCAACCAAAGCAATGTGAAGGATTCCAGGAGAGGCAATATGGATGAAACCATTTATTAGATTTATAAGAGCTGAAGGAAAGTGCTAAAGCTATCCATCTTCTGTACTTTATTGAGAAAAGGACCAATGACTCAGGCTATCAGGACAGTATCTCCAAGGCAGAATTGAAATCTTCAAGTAAGCAGAGAATAAGTGTATACATTTTAGGAGAAGAGGGATATCAAAGGCAGGAGTAAGAAATGCATGTTAGCCTCCAAATACATTGAATACAAATCTGTCTGCCACAGTTATGCAGCAACATAACTTTGTAAATAAAGATCTTATTTCAGAAGGATTTAAAGATTTATTTCTTTTTCCTCCATTGGCAATCATAGCTCCAAACATTAGGTAACAAAGACAAAATTTTTACTTGGGCCATGTGAGACGCATGCACGTGAATAAGTTAAACAAACAAAAAATGATAAGAATAAACAAGTACCATTTAATTAATAAACTCCATAGAGTAACTGTCCTCTTTTGATGTAATGAAATGATCAGAATAAGTCAAATTGGCTGGAAAAAAATCTTTTTGTGTTTGAAAGTGTCCTGAGCACATGTAAGTTTTGAAATCCAAAGACATTTACTTTAGAATCTTGATAAAGTTCTCATATGTTCTTTAGTTTTGTTCTTTTACTTTAGAAACTGATTTCAAATGTTTTTATGGCCCTTACTCTGTCAGTTTCAGGCCTCACTTTGCTATTTATAAGCTATGTGACAAGGGAAAAGCTCAGTTTTGTTAGTTGTATAATGGAGATAGCGATAGTCTTTAGTGCAAAAGTAAAACTTACTAGGGAAATTAAAGCAGCTCAGTACTCAATAATAAATGCTGAGCCAGGCATGATGGCACGCACCTGCAGTCCCAGTACTTGGGAGGCTGAGACAGAAGGATTGCAGGTTCAAAGCCACTCTCAGCAATTTAACAAGACTCTCAGCAACTTAGCAAGAGAAAAATTAAAAAAAAATAGAGCTGGAGGTGTAGCTCAGAGGTAGAATACCCCTGGGTTTAATTTCTAGTATGTATGTATGTATGTATATATGTATGTATGTATGTATAAAGAAAGAAAGAAAGAAATGTTGGCTGTTATTATTATTTGGAAAAGTGGGTGAAAGGAACTTGGACCATTCTAGAAATGAGAACAAGAAAAGGTCTGTGGACCTGATCTTTGGGGGTGACTGGTCATTGCAGAGAACTAAGGCTAAAATTTGAATGCTATTGAAAACATATATACTGATCATCTACCAGGTGCAAGTTATGCATTTGATACTCTCCTGTAGACTGTATGAAAGTAATGGAAACACACCTACATAACATCATTTGTTCAAAGATAGAAAGGTTCATTTACTTAACAAGTATGTATTGAATATGTGGCAGATACTCGTTTATGTAGTGCAGATTCAGCAATGAGCAAAGCAGATGAATTGCTTTACTTGATGGAACCAGGAACATTTGAATGAATGTTCTTTGATTCTGGAAGGAAAAATTCTAAACTTTATGGTGACAAGTAATAGTGAATTCTGAATAAATATCGGAAAGTCACAATGCTTCACTTACTGCTATCCAACAAGCATAAATTGTGACCCATTTCTCAAAATTAGAAGATGATTAGAGACAAAATTTTATAGGTAGACAGAAAGTGATAAAATCGCAGAGCAAAAAATGTACACTTACTGTGTTTCCTTGACTCATCCTCATATCCATTAAGCTTTTCTATTTGACATAAAGATAATAATTTTCTCCATATATCCATATCTATATTTACATGTCTCTCTCCATCTCTCAATATAAATTTCCTCTGGAACAGTATATCTAAACTAAGTTATTTCATAACTAAGAGTCTATCTTTTATCTTCTAACTTGTCTGCTTGGCACATTTCAGCTCCTGCCCCTTTATTTCCACTTCTGGTTTACAGCATGGCACTCCTGAACAATCTCTCCACAGTACTCAAAACATTTTACAAGGAGGAAATGGATCCGATCATAAAATAGTACCCAGTGATGCTGACTGACTTCTAGCAATTTCCTAAAGGAAAAAGGTAGAAACTAACATTGATGAATGTTGCCATACTTCTCCTAAAATTTAAAAACCAATTATTGAATTAAAGACAATGCAATTATTGGCAAACCTGGTGACATAATTGACATCATTATTTTTAAAAGTATTTTGCTTATTGGACAGGCGCATTTGTCCTTGCTGTGCCTGAAGGCTTTAAGCATACTGGGTAACATCGATCTTCATTGAGTTTTGAAATCCCAGCAGCAGGAATGAACCAGATGCCCCCCACCCCAAATGAAGATGAATGCATGTAATTGTCATTCAAAACTCTCAATATTCAATGTTGCCATATGCAGTGTGGAGTTTGCTGCTTGTGCAAGAGGCGAGTAATGTGTATCCCTATCCATGGTCCTAAAAACTATCTTGACTTCAGATGTGGGAAAAACATTAATAAAGATAGTGGTGAATATTAAAATCATGTTCAAAAGCAGGGTTCCAACTTAGCACTGTTTTGTAGAGATACATGCATTTCATTTATAACTATTTTCCACAGTGTGGATTTACTAACAGTTTCTTTTTAATTATCATCCTCTTTCTGTCTCTGTCTTTCCCTTGATTAGCCTTGGGTCATGGGAAGAAAATGTCAGTTTGAGGGGGTGGGGGCAGGACTTTCATTTGTTAAAGGCAGATGATTGAACTCTAGCTACAATTTGTTGCTTCCTATTATAAAATCTTATTTTAAAGATTTTATAACTCGGTCATAAAAAAAATTATACTGTTGGATAAAACTTAGGAAAGAAATGACTTTTTGCAGGCTAACTAATTAGGGGAAAGTCCTGTAACCTACAAGTTATGCTCATGGAAAATAAAGCAATAATGAACTGTAAGTGCCTAACTCTCCAACAACCCTTGTGCAGAATTATAATTTGAAAATTGATAACTAAGAAGTGAACTAAAGATTTTGAATTCTAGAGTTGTACAGTGATAGCCAATTAGGATTGGTATTTAGCAAAAAGACATTGGCAGTGGTGCTAAGAAATGGCTGAGATGTTGAAATTCATGGGCCAGCTCTTATGCATGGGCTGTACATTTTTTTTTTAATAATATCATTATGAGAAAGAGGGTTAGTGAGTTGGCAAGAAAACCTAATGCTTGATGCTTTTGTAATCATTAAATAAGATGACATTGCTTCATCTTACACTAGACTTACCTGAGTCCTTTTAGAATAGGTATAAGGATTTCCTTAAATAATTAAGAGTGCAAAACTTAAGAGCACTTAAGAGAACTTACTGTTCTCTTAAGAACTTACTCTTAAGGAACCTAAGAATACAAAACAGGGCAGGTCCAAATTCAAGATTTCTGGTCTTGTTCCATAAACTGATCTATATATCTCTAACTCATCAGAAAAATCAAGGAAAAAATCAATATTTTTTGTGGAGTGGTCAAAAGAAATATAGAATTATAATGAGAAAATTTGAAATGTATTTTTGATATTTATAACCATTCTTTAATGGTTATTCTAAATAGAATAATGTTTATTCTGAAAAATAAATTACTAGTACTTGATTGTATGGTAAATTCTTCATAGCTCTGACTATACAGATAAAAGGACATAGAAATGATAATTATACAAGAGTACTTCACTAATTCTTGTGTATGAGCTAATTTATTAAATAATATACATTGAGCTCTTAGAACAAAGACATAGCAAGTATTAGACTACAAATGTATTTTTATTATTGCTGATATTGTTTTCCTTGTTGTTGTCATTACAAGAGAGAGAGTCAAAAATCTTATGCTCTGGGCAACAAACTTAATTTATTAGTTAATTATAATAACCAGAGCTGCTTGGACAACCCTCTTCCTTCTTCTTTCTCTTTTTCTCCATCTCATTACCCTACCCCTGCCTGTTTCTCAGTATGCAGTTTCTTGTCCTAATAATCTTGGACTTTGTTGCTATAGCTTAAATAAAAGTTAGTGTGAGAAGGTTAAATATGTAAATCTATGTAAGAGTAATCTCTGTATCTACATAATAGTAACAGAATGATATTTGACTCAAATAATAAAAACATATCAAAAGGATAGTCAGGCTTTTAGTCTGGAATCAAAAGGATAAATTAACACCTTTAGTTTTTTCATATGGAAGTAACCTATTTCAGAGTGGGATGAGGATTACATTTGATATCTTTGAAGTGATTAGCACAATTCTTGTGCATTTGGTGTAAAAGTATTTTTTAAATAATCATTTATTTTAAAATTCTGCTCTTATTCTTTTTCCTATTTTTCTCAAAGGGACCAGAAGGGACATGGAGTTCTCAAACATTCTGAAATTGATCTTCAAATAGACACTAGAGAGTACAGCGCTGTGTCACCAATCTATCCTCTCTGAGGTGACAAAATTAACTTGGTCTTCAAGGCTCAGGGAGTTCTCATGCCAGGCCCCACTTTGTCATTATATAAACTTTCCTTATATATCTCTCTGATGCCTTCCTCCTAAATTGTGAATGCACTCACCGCCTGCTCAGCCAACCATGGGACGTGTGAAGCTACCTACTCATCTCAGGACAGAAGTTCATACCTGGTAGTGATTTATAGACTGCAGGAGTCATTGAATCCCATCAGGACTCTGCTGAAGATAACGTTTAAGATTTTAGGATAATACCAGGACTATAGTTCAGTGACTGAGTGTCAGCTTAGCATGTACAAGGCTGGGTTCAATCCCCAGCATCAAAAAATAAATAAAATAAAATAAAATATAAAATCCAGGTTAGCCTCTATGCTTTGCCGCTGTGTTCTCCCATGTCTTTTACCTCTGTTCCAAATTCTAGACCATCCTTTTTCTTTCTATGGGGATGGAGGAAGCTGGCATATCTAGTTTCTGGCTGGATTTTACGAACCTTACCTGCAGTCTCGGCAGCCTTCAACATTGTGCCCCTCCTGCTCCCTTGATTTTCAGTTGCTAACATCTTATATGTGTTTTGTTCTTTCCTTGCTATAAATTCTAAGAACAACTTTGTTTCAAGTGTATTCTGGGTGGGTGACTTCCTGTATCAAATCTATGTGTCCTGATTTATACCCCAAATCCTCTACATCTAATCCTCTACCACCAACTAGTTTTTGTTGGTTTGTTCTATTTATGTTTTTAAAAACTTAGGCAACTGAGCCCATACATAAAACAATTAATTTCATATTAACATTATAATTACTTCTGCCTCAGTCAAACAGATATCCAAAATTACAGGTGTTTATACCACAACACAAGGGAACACATGGAAATATTATTTACTCAGTTGACTTGAATTAATTTGTGTGTGTGTGTGTGTGTGTGTGTGTGTGTGTGTAAAACTTGGGATTAAACCCAGGGACATTCTACCTCTAAGCTACAGCTATTTTATGTTTCATTTTGAAACTGGGTCTCACTAAGTTTCTGAGGGTCTCACTAAGTTGCTGAGGCAGGTTTCAAACATGCAATCCTCTGTCTCAGCCTCTCAAGTACTGGGATTACAGGAATGCACCACCACTCCCAGCCTTGAGCTAATATTTTGATAAGGATAAAGGTTATATATTTACGCTTTCATTACCCAACCATTTTTTCTTCCAGTACACATATATCTTATATATTTATTCAAGGTTTGGACATGCTGACTCAATATTCTGTATATCAGAAAATGATATTTAACTTCAGATCTCCATACCATGTGAATTTCAGACTTTGCTAATTTTAAAATTTGTTTTAGCAGATCTTTGATATGGTTGAGGATGATAGAATGGTGGGAGGTAAAGGAAAGAAGGTGAGTCATATTTGTAGGCAATAGTCAAAAGAATGGAGGTTCAGTGTTCCTGGGTAACATACTGGAAAGGAGTCAGCTGAGCCTTCACATCCTCTGGCCAGTGCCCCGAGATAGCTCAGCAGGGTGACTATGCATACACAACTCAGAAATCATTTATTCTTCTGACCATTCTCTAGGACTCATTTGTGGAGTAGGGAGGGTGCAAACCCTGATTGTTTGAATATTTCAGAAATTCACTTGTATCACTAAGTTGTTTTGAATAGTCAACTGTTGCATCTTTGGCTACCCCTGTGCATAGAGTAAGAAGATAATTGCTCTGATCCCAGGGTGAGCCATCTGCTAGTACAAATTGCTCTGCTCTCTGCTTCATTGAAACACTTGTGTTTGTTATATTATGTTGAAATGTTCATGAAACGTGGTTTATACTAAGCTGTGTTCCCGGAAAATTTGATTCTATAAATGGGCAGAAGACTCTTAATTGCAAAGGCTCTTCTCTCTCTTTAGATTTCTAAACTGCTTTGCTGATTTGATCTGGGGCCCTGGAGAGCCAACATCTTGTGTTAGTGGCTGATTATTGATGCCTAGGAGGATACAGCAGTGGCATTCCAAACTTACAACACTTATAATGGCTTACAAAGCTTCTTTCAAAAAAAAAAAAAAAAGATGTTTCTGAATTCTGGAATCTGAAAAAAAAAAAGTCTTATTCTTATGATATAATTCTAATGGTAATACAAATCAGGGCAAAGTATGATTTGATAAATATCTATTCTCAAATTTTTAAATTTTTCTGTGTTAACATAAGATTACTGACTGTGATGACTTGAGATGAGTTTTTTATTTTTATTGATGGCTTTCTTTGTGTCTCCCAATATCACACAGATTTGCAGAATGGCACAAAGAGAAGATAATGATTTAAGTAGAGAACAGGTAGGGCTTTCAACTGTCAAGACATTGCTAACATTTGTAGGTGGATATCAGAATTCTCCAGACATGTCCGATGGAAATGTTAGAAATAAACATGAGGAAAGACAGAGAGACAATGTTAGGACATTAGCTATTTTTTCCTGCCATAATATTTCTTACTCTACTGTGAATAAATTTAATGCTTGTTTGCTTTCCATCTACCCTCTGAACTATAATTTTAAAAGCCATAAAACAAAGGAAAAAAGAAAAAAAAGATAGGATAACAAATTTGCTTAAATTGAATATTCTGGTGATTTTTACCATCTGAAGCCTAATGACATACTATATAGAGATAGAAATCACCAATTTGGGCCTCACCCCATTATTAATCATGGATCATGATTCATGATTATTTGTATATACTAAATTTTTTTTTGATTGGAATGATTTTTACAAGTGATGTATGCAGATTCTATGTACAAGGCCAAGAGTGAATTGACTCATCTTCAAACAAGAGGTTATATATGTGACCAGTGAGAATCTTCTATCATTTTCTAGTGGGTTAGATGAGACAGAAAGGAATTTCAACCCCTGTGTGATGAAGTTAGTTTTAAAATTCCTCTTTTATCTTCTGACCTGTTTTGGACAGCCAGAGCCCAAAGCAGAGCTATTTATTTATTTGAAACATCTCTCCTCTCTGTCTTCTCCATCTTTCATCAGTTTGATTCCCTTTTTATTATCATTATTTATGTTTTGTATAACTAGAAAAATAATTTGCCATGAATTACATCTTATTTGCAAGAGGCACTGGTAAGATGGCAACAAGGCATGGACAATATATCATAATTTGGCAGCTCCTCTTGTAACTATACTGGAGTAATGGTGAAAAAAATACGTATAAACAACTCTGAGGACAGATTTTGAATGATCCAGTAATTTTGATTTATACTTGGCATTTGATGGAACTGTATTAGCAGTTAAAGTCAATGGCTAAATGATTCCCAGCACAGAACGAGCCAGAAGTACAAAAGAAGCTTTACAATGCACGCCTTTGAGCTCTGAGCCTCCAAGCTTAAATTTCCAAAGTGCAGTGTAAATTACAGGCCTGGTTGTCACTTTTAACTAACAATCCTACCCAATATGGCCCAGCTAGGTAATTTGTCCACTATTCTTTTATGAAGCTGTAAACACCAGCTTAATTCCATTGACTTTTCTGAAGCAAATTGCCTCATCTCTCATATCTACAGCAGAGGAGTGAATCTCCTACCTCTGATGACAGTAAGTTCCACTCAGTAAACAACACGTGGAGCCTGAGATTGGTTAAAAACGTGTCCTGTGTCTGTTAATAGCACTGGAAACTGGTCATCTTGAAGTGAACTCATTTTCCCCGACTGCCTCCCCTGGCAAGATTCTTGTGCTTCTCTATTTCCCCTCCTTACCCACTGTGTCCTCTCACCCCTTAGCAGCCACTTTCTCTTTATTTGTTGCCTCTATGGTTTTTCCTATCACAAAGGAAAAGGGAATGGAAACTTTGGAGATCAAAATCCAGCTCTCAAACTACCAACCTTAGCAGAAAGAGAAAAAGATTCCAAGTATCAGTAAGACCCTCAAATCCAACCAAGCACACTATGCAGTTAGATAGACAGATGCTGGCTCCGTAGCAATGGATAGAGACTGATTTCTACTATTTCATTCATTTGACTGGCTCACTCTGAGCAATTTGACCATACCCTTATGGTGTATTCCTTAGCCAGAGACAGCTCTCTAAAGATTACAGTTGTTATGAAGGAAAGAACATCCAAATATAAGATCATTGATCTTTCTAGGCCAGGCAATGAAGCCAATAGATTTGCATAAATGTTTCCCAGAGAATATGTATTAGACCAGTGATTTGGACATTTTTATTTAGAAGTTTATATGTGGCCAGAGTATGATGGTACATGCCTATAATCCCAGTACTTGGGAGACTGAGACAGGTATGGTAACTCCAAAAGACCCTATTTCAAAATGAAAAATAAAATAGGGTTGGGGTGTATCTCAGAAGTAGAACACCCTTGGGTTCAATCCCCAGTACCACAAAAAGTAAATAAAAAAGAATTTGAAGGTTAACTGTGAACTTTCTTTCTTTAGTCCAGCCATGTGCAGAGCACTGCCAATCCTTAACATCTACTATTGGTTTTCATTGCTCTATTTTGAATCACAGGATATGAT
>PVLC010006814.1:19616-35796 GCA_004027655.1 Graphiurus murinus
CTTCTCTTTGGAAGTGCATCTTCTAGTGAGCTGCCAAAATGCTGCCATTTAAGAAGATACCAGCAGTTTTACTCTTTAATTTCTCTGCTCATTAAGCCTTCACTTCTGAGGTGTGAAAATGACTCCGGGCTGGTAATAAACTGCTGGAGAAGTCATTATTTTAAAAATGATCTTGCTCCCAAAGGGGATGGAGTGGTACAAAGCACAATTGCTCCAAGATCAGCTCCTCTGTAGGACAATGATTGTTCAAATGTTTCAGTTATCATAAGAATGAAAAAGGGCTGTCTAGTTACAGAGAAGATGACGCTCAAAGTACCCAGACCTACTCAATAATCACAATAGCCTATTTTTTGGAGAGGGGAGATGGTACATTTCAATTGAGGAAAATTATAGTATTGTTAGCCTGCGTATTATAATGCAAAGGAAATGGAAAGGGTTCAGAAAGGATCTAAGAAGACAGAAGTCACTTTCAGACAGACTTGTGATGTTAAAGAAGGGATCTGGAATAAGTGGGAATAACAATAATGTTATTAATAATGATAAAAAGGTCCTCCTGGAGCAGTAAATGTCACCATTATTTTTGAGAGAACTTAGTCCTGTGCAGACAAGACCTCTTCAGTTTTGCTTTTTCACAGGGTGCTCATTGTTCCTACAAATAGCAAGGGGCAGAACAATTTCTTCTGACCGGAGTTTTCATAAGGCAGTGAGTCCTAGATCTTTGGGACATAAAATTTTTGTGTCTTGTTCTGTCCTCTCTTATTTCTTCCTTCTCTTTCATCCTTTCTTCTTTTCTTTCTATTGCTCAGTGCCTATGGTTGCCTTTCTCCCTGTGACATGAACACTTGGCAAATAATCTCTGTATTCCTCTTTAAAGTGAATTAAGATAAATTGATTTTGAGAAATTTTTGAGCCCACTGTAAAGCCCAGTGAGCTAATCAGAGAGCTCCCATGTTGTTGCCTAAATGGGGATCATGGAGGGAGTGTAGAGAAAAAAAAAAAAAAAAAACAATTGATTGAATGTGGATAAGATGTTATTCTAAGGATTCTGCTTTTCATCTGCCATTTTTAAAGCCTTTGAGTAATCAGCCCCCTCTGTTTGAACCAACGAAGAAGTATGATTAGAGGGAAATTTAACCTGCTGGCTGGTGATGCAGGGAAAATGTTTCTCTTTGGGAGGCCATCTCTTCTCTGGGGATGCAAATTCATCCAGTCACTTCACCTCTGACCTAGAGCCAGTGGACCTCTAAGAGGGAGAAGGAATAAGAAAACCCCATGGCCTATGCAAGGGTCTTGGTTTTTCTCCTGAGATTACTAAATATTTCCTTCCATGGCAATTTTGTTATCAGGTCCTGACTGGTTGGGGTCTTCATCTCCAAAGACCCCTTCTCAGTTTTCCTTCAGTCACAAGGTATATGGCCTTGTGCAAACACATACTGAGGAGCTAAGAATATTATACAGTTTAGGACACAGGCGCTAGGAACAGGAAGGGTTAAAACTATATTAAAAACAAAAATCTATATAAAAAACAGAAATAGGGAAGGTTAATAGACACGGGGATAACAGTGAAAGATAATACAAAACTTCAGTCCCAAAAATGATCAAAAAGGAAAGGAGGAGGGAGCAGACAAGGGCAGCAGGAGATTATAAGAGCCCACTGAACTTTAAGATAAAGGTTCAAATTAAGGAATAAAACTGAACAAAAGAAATTTGGGTTCCCAAGACACAATTCTGACCAATCACAAAAGAGCAGATGGGGAACTACAAGAAAGGATAAAAGCTTACCTCCCAAGGATTTCACTGTTTACTCTCTTTCAAGGACTCTCCCTGCCGTATGTGTGTGTGTGTGTGTGTGTGTGTGTGTGTGTGTGTGTGTGTATGTGTGTGCATGAGCGAGTGTGTGTGGTTATTTTCTATCTTCCCTTGGCTTAAAATAAATCTTTATACACCTATCCTCACTATCTATCCTCCATAGTCTATCAACTTTATTCTTTAATTTTACACACCAAGGACCCAGTAAGACAAGAAACTCTGTGTCAATACCAGATGTTTTTTCAAGGAATAAAAGGACTAACTGCTCTTTGGTAAGTGCTCTGGGATTCTATGGTACAAATAACAATAACAAGTAGCATCTTATAGCTCACATCTTCTCAGACCCCTTATATTGTATGCATATTTCCCCATCAGTTATTCTTCAACCCTTTGATAGTCAATGCAATTCCAGCTGGGAGCTAATGAAGAGACTGAATTTTGTGGATCTATTTAGAACATAAAGGCATCTGCATAGCAAGGGAAACAACCAACAGAGTGAAAAGGCAATCTACAGAGTGGGAGAAAATATTTGCCAACTATGTATCTGATAAGGGATATTCAAAACATATCAGGAACTTCTACAACTCTACAGCAAAATGACCAAAGGTTTTGAATAGATTTTCTTCCAAAGAAGATATATAAGTGGCCAAGAGGTATAGGAAGAAGTATTCAACATTACTAGTATCAGGGAAATACTAATCAAAACCACAATGATATATAGCCTCACACATGTTAGGATGGCTGTAATGTAAAAAATTAAGCAACAACAAATGTAGGTGAGGATGTTAAAAAAGTTAAATCCTTGTGCATTGTTGGAGGAAATTTGTGAAATGATGCAGCCACTATGGAAAACAGTATGGACAGCCCTCAAAAAATTAAAACTGTAACTACTATATGATACAGCAATTTTGCTTCTAAGTATTTATCCAAAAAAATTGAAATCAGGATCTCAGAGAGGGATTTACACTCTCATGTTCATTGCAGCATTATTCCCAATACCCAAGATGTGGAAGCATCTTAAATATCCATCAAAAGATGAGTGGATAGAGAAAATGTGCTATATACATACAATGAAAGCAGAAATTAGAACTGATCAACAAATTCAGGATACAAAAATTTTGTCTGGATACAAAATCAATCTTAAAAAAATCAGAAACTTTCCTATATGCCAACCATAAATCTACTGAAAAAGAAATACAGAAAACAATTCCACTCACAATAGTACCCCCAAAAATAAAATACTTAGGGATAAACCTAACCAAAGAGGTAAAAGACTTCTATAAGGAAAACTATAAAAAGTTGAAAAAAGAAATTGATGAAAACCTTAGAAGATGGAAAGATCTTCCTTGCTCTTGGATAGGCAGAATAAATATCATCAAAATGGCCATCCTCCCAAAAGTGATCTACAGATTCAATGCAACACTCATGAAATTAACAAGGTCACTCCTCACAGACATAGAAAAATCAGTCCTTAAATTCATTTGGAACAACAAAAAACCCAGGATAGCAAAAGTGGTTCTTAGCAACAAGAGCCATGCAGGAGGTATCACAATACCTGACTTCAAACTCTACTACAAAGCCACAGTAATAAAAACAGCATGGTATTGGCACAAAAACAGACACATAGACCAATGGAGCAGAACAGAAGATTTAGAAACAGACCCATGTGCTTACTGTCAATTGATTTTTTACAAAGGAGCCAAAAATATACACTGGAAAAAAAGATAGTCTCTTTAATAAATGGTGTTGTCAAAATTGGTTAACCATATGCAGGAAAATGGAAATAAACCCCATTTTATCACCTTGCACAAGGGTCAACTCAAGGTGGATCAAAGACCTGGAAGTCAGGCCAGAGACCTTGCAGCTACTTGAAAAGGGCATAGGGCCAACACTTCAACACATAGACACAGGTAAAAACTTTCTCAACTATACCCCAAAAGCACAAGCAACTCAAAGGAAGATCAGTGCATGGGATTGCATTAAACTGAAGAGCTTCTGTGCAGCAAAGGAAACTATCAAGAACCTCAACAGAGAGTCCATAGAGTGGGAGAAAATTTTTGCCAGCTACTCTTCTGATAGAGGTCTAATATCTAGGATATACAGAGAACTCATGAAGATCACAGCTAAGAAAACAAATAACCCAACCAAAAAATGGGCAAAGGCTCTAAATAGACACCTCACGAAAGAAGAAATACAAATGGCCAATAAATGTATGAGGAAATGTTCTACATCATTAGCAAATAAGAGAGATGCAAATCAAAACTACCTTGAGATTTCACCTAACTCCAATCAGAATGGCAAACATAAAAAACACGAACAACAACAAATGCTGGCGAGGGTATGGAGAAGTGGGAACCCTAATACATTGTTGGTGGGATTGCAACCACTTTGGAAAACAGTATGGAGGATCCTCAGATGAATGGAAATGAACCTACCATATGATCCAGCAATACCACTTCTGGGTATCTACCCAAAAGATTGGAAACCAAACTATCAGAATGATGCATGTGTATCTATGTTTATAGCTGCACAATTCACAATTGCCAAACTATGGAAACAGCCAGATGTCCATCAAGAGATGAATGAATTACAAAACTATGGGATATATACACAATGGAATTTTACTCAACCATAAAGAAGAATAAAATCATGTTATTTGCAGGGAAATGGATGCAACTGGAAAACATTACGTTAAGTGAGATTAGTCAGTCACAAAGAGTAAAAAAGCATATGTCCTCTTTAATATGCTGATGCTAGGGAGATTATGGGGCATAAGAGGGTCTCCAGATGAAAAAGGACAGACTCTGATAAGCAAAGAATTTGATTTAACTGAAGGGGATGGCCAGGGTGGAAGAGGGGAACACCCTAATGCACGTGATGTACTTTCACAAATATATCAAAGTCAATCACTAAACTGAACTTGAGAAGAAGGAAGGGCGAGGGAGTGGGGTGGGAATAGGGGAAGGGATTAAATGAGAAATGTGTCCATATATGCCTTTATCAGCTTGTACCTAACAAAGATGTATGATTACAATGCACCAATTAATATAAAATATATATATATTGCACCAATTAATATATATTATATATAAATATAATATTAATATAATATATATATATATATATTGCACAAGAATGAAGGGAGAAAACATTGGTGACCTTAGCTGGAGTGATATAGTATATGTTCTAATATTTTTTTGGCCCATACTAATGTATAAGACTTGTTTCTGTTCTAGGAAATTTGGGCACTAGAACTTCTGTAGCTTATTAGAGCAGTTCCAAGAGCTTTATTACCACAAATGCTGCCAAGCCAAACCACCACTGTCACCTCTATTACCAGTACCAGTACCACCATCACTCCAACCTCTACTCTCACCATCTTCCAACTCTTCCATGTCCATCACCACCAGTTCTGTTACTTTATTAACTTGAAATCACTAAATGAATAGGCAAAGGTATCTTCCTTATATTCTAATGAAACATTTGTGGGTGTGCCTACCCACTAGTACCTTTCATTTTGGAAATCTGAAGTGATCTTTTTATTATCTATTGAAATATTTTATTGATTACATGGTTTGTAAAAACTGTGATTTTTATTCTGTTTAAGACTTAAGAAATTACAAATGGTATAACAATGAACATTTTCTCTCATTCCTGTACTCTAGGCACCTTCATTACCTCTAACCTCATTGAAAGCAATTTGTGTGTACTTCCAGAGGCAGCCTAAAATTCTGTAGTATAAGAAAATTTGCTTATGTTTTCTCTCTTCTTTATCTCTATATGTCTGTATGTCTGTCTTCCTGTCACTTCATATATATAATCTTTTTATACAAATATTAGCAGACTGCATGCACTACTTCTAATTATTCCTTAACAATATGACTTAGGCATCATTCTAAAAAGAGTACACAAAGAGCATCTTCTTTTATAATTTTAAATTAAATTTTAGCTCTTACTTATATTAATTCTTTCATTCTATGTGGTTCGGATTTATTTTGGCAATCTTATTCTAACTTCTGAAAGATGCTCACTGAGGTCATTGATTTTCAATCCTTTTAGGGTTTTAATATTAAGAACTAAAGTAATAAATTTCAATATATTCCATTAATTTCATCCAAGGTCATAACTCTATGTATTATTTTGTTATTTTTTAGTTAAACTACTTAAAATTTTCCTATTATGCTTTATTCTTGAACCTGCTTAGAAGTATATTTCTTAATTTCCCAAAATAGGGCTTTTTTCAAGTTATCTTCCTATTATTGATTTCTGGCTTAATTGCATTGTGGTCAGAGAGCATAATCTGGAAAGTCCATTTCTTTGAAACTTTCTGATATTTACTTTATGCTCCACAGCATAATTACTTTTAAAAATATGCTATGCACATTGAAAATAATATCTATTCAGTAGCTGTTGGGTAGAGTCTTCTACAACATATCTTTTACCCTAATTTTATTGTTAAAACATTTTGTTTCTTTAGTTTTTTTCTTATTCTATCAATTCCTTGTTATTGCAAAATTTTGCTTTATATATTTGGAGGCAATGTTACTAAGTACATGCCAAAAGTAATGTTATAATTTCCTACTTTTTAGCTTGTATACTTCCTTGCCTCTATCTAAAATCAATTTTCACTGATATTTAATATTAGTTACATGAACTCTCTTTTATAAAAATTGTCAATAATTTTAAGAAATATATAAATTTAAGTTTTAGGGATATTTTCTTTTAAATAACACATTGCTCTATACTTTTAAAAAGTCTTTCATCTGAAATATGCTGTTTGTTTATGGCTAATATAGCTTCTGGGGCATATGAGTTTAATTAGCAGATAGATGAACTCTTGCAAATGGCCACTTTCTCAGTGAGTGTTCACCTGGCCTTTCCTTGATGCCCGTGTTTGGAGAGACACAAAAGAGAGAGTGTGTTTTCTGGTGTCCCTTCTCATAAGGGCACTAATCCCTTTTAGAAGGCTCTACCCTCATCACCTTCTCAAGCCTAGTTATCTCCCAAAGGTCCCATCCCCAAAATACCATCACAAAACATGGATTTGGGGTGGGAGGAGAGACATAATTCAGTTATTAGCACATTATCTAACAGATTTTTAAAATTATCTATTATCATCCCCACATGTCCTTTTTATCTTTGAACCACTTTGGATTTTGGAGGTTATTTGATTCATACATTTCCCTTTCACTGATCAAGAAACTGAGACTTAAAGAGGTCAATTAATTTTTTTCAAGATCCTATAGGTAACCTATGGAAGAGTTAACTTTAGACTTATAGCGAGCCACAAAAATGAGGCAGAGAGTTTCTGTAATGATTCCCATAATGTTAATATTTCATATAGTCATATTATAGTGATTAAAACTAAAAACTAGTACTGGTACACTACTGTTAACTAAGCTATGGATATCATTCAGATTTCACCAATTTTTCTACTAATTTCCTCTCTCTATTTCAGAATCCAATTCAGTATACCACATTGAATTTAGTTAATACATTTCATTAGTCTCTTTCAATCTGTGGAAATTATTTCCTTTTCTTCTGCCATTTATCATGATGCCACTTTCAGAGAATTCTGTTTAAACTCTTTTTTTAAATAGACCATCTCTTCACTTTTGCTTGACATTTTGTCATGATTAGATTGAGATTATTCATTTTGGGGAAAAAGTACCACATGCCCATTTCAGTAAATCCTATCAGGGAAACATGATGTTGCTATGCCTCATAACTAGTGATCTTGGCCTTCATAACTTGGTTTGGGTGGTGTCTACCAGGTTTATCTACTATAAAGCTGCTATTTTCTTTTGTAGTTCATATGAATTGGTGAGAGATGCTTGCAAATATCCTGTTTCTCCAAAGAATTTTACCTACTAAACTTGGCATCCAGTTGGCTGCTTCCTTTGTATGTTACCTTTTATGAGGTACACCTCTGTGGAGAGAGATAGAATGGTGTACACATTCTTCTTGAGTCAGGGTGACAATATGAGGTAGTTTAGGTTGAAACCAGAAGAAAGGTTTGATATATGAGTTTGAACTGGTATAGAAAAACATACTGTTAGAGTATAACCTGGAAATATCAATTAAAGTATAGATGAAATCCAGATACTGCTGGCATCCCAAGTTAGGACCAGACTGGCTCAACAATAGAGAAATAGATGAAGTTTGGATAAGATATGTGACTTAAAGACATATGAAATAATAAAAAACAACTACTTAATTGAATATATGGGTAAAAGGGGAAATGATTTGAGCTGGGTGTGGTGGCATAGGCCTATAATATCAGTACTTGAGAGGCTGAGATAGGAGGATCACAGGTTTGAGGACAGCCTCAGCAACCTAGTGAGACTTTCAGCAATCTAGGGAGACTCTCAGCAATGTAGGGAGACCCTGCTTCAAACACAAAAAATGACAAGAAGTAGAATGCCCTTGGATTCAATTCCCAGTACAAAAACAGAAAACAAAGAAACAGACAGACAGAGAGACTGGGGCTATCTGTATGCTATGAACAGCTTGCTGAAGAGGGTAAGGTATTTGAAAAAAGAAGGATTATTCAAGAGTCTTGGCAGAGACTCATTGTAGCCAGTTCACATAAGGTTTTGTAATAATAGAGAAGCAGTCAATTTAAGCAGATATTATAATTATTTATGGAGGATAGTTATTATGTTATATCCATTAAGAAATGAATAGATGGAGCCCAGTTGTCATTGTTCCTGCTGGCCTGTGTTGGCCACATCTATTACTTCTTTCTTTTCTTCTTTTTCCCTCCTGATCAAAGTGACCCAAAGAGGACAACAGAATAATTCCCCCATTCGCCTTTTCTGGTTATAGGATCTTTGATGAGAGAGAAAAGGGAGTTGGTATAATATTTTTCATTGCTTCTTGTTTCCTCTTCTCTGTTAGCATGGATGCTGGAGCAAGCCCAACCTCTATGGAGGAAGTACCCTGCAATTTTTAAGAGAGTTTGAGAAGGACTAGAAGAAAAGCAGAGCAAGAAAATAAATTCAGAAGGAAGGCAGAAATTCAAATCTTCCCAGTCCCGATGGAACAGGAGAACAGTAAGGGGGCCTAAGAAGTGTGTGTGTGTGTGTGTGTGTGTGTGTGTGTGTGTGTGTATGTGTGTGTGTGTGTATGTGTGTGTGTGTGTGTATTTTTGTGTGTGTGTGTGTGTGTGTGTGTTGGAGCTTTCCTATGGCATGTTTCAACAGGATTCTAAGCAAAAAGGGTAGAGAGTAGATGGTCAGTCAAGGTGATATTAATTAACCTTGTTGACTTGGAATCCCCTAGTGGTTTTTGCTCTTTACTTTTGTGCTGATAATGTGAATTTCATGGTTTAAAGTTTAATAATGAGCCAGGTATACTGGTGCATGCCTATAATCCCAGTACTTGGGAGGCTGAGACAGGGGGATCACAAATTTGAGGCTGGCCTCAGCAACTTACCAAGACCATTTCAAAATTAAAAAAAAAAAAAACAGAGCTGGGGATATAGCTCGGAGGTAGAATGCCCCTGGGTTCAATCCTAAGTACCAAAACAAAACAAAACAAAAAAATTGAACAGTGAAAAGCAGATCTCCCTTGGGATGATTACCCATATCTCAGAACCTCAGAACCTTTCACATTTTTTGTCCACATTGATCTGGTGTGTGAAAATGCAACTTCTTTTGAGAAGGGTTATAGAGCCAGTCCACAGCATATTAACCCCATCAGATTATCAGAGAAAAACTAAGTAGTGATTTTTGAAGCACTTAGGGCTCTGTATTTGTTTTCCATTGCTGTTTTAACAAATTACCACAGGCTTTGCTGCTTAAAACAACACGGATTTATTATTTTATGGTTTCTTCAGCTCAAATACCTGGAGAGGTTCTTATGGAACTAAAACAAAGAGACTTTTGTTTATTACTCGAGGCTCCTGGGAAGAATCTACTTCTGGGCTCCCTCAGCACACTGGCAGTTTCATATGGCCACATATAGTTCCATGTGATGCCCCTGTTTCTTGCTGGTTGTCAGTCAGGACCGTTTTCTGCTTTTGGAGTCTTCCTGCACTCCTCCGCTCACGTCCTCCTTCCTCATCAAAGCTAGCAATGGAGGGTCAAAGTCTTTATCATTCTGAAAACCTCTCTGACCTGTACTTCTGCCTCATCTTGCCTGCTTTGCTTTTGTCACATCTCTTTTACTGAATCCTGCTGGAGAAATTGCTCATCTTTTAAGGGATCAAGTGATTAGATTGGGCCTGCCTGGATAATCCAGAATAATCTCCCCATTTTAAAGTCTGTAACATTAATTAAATCTGCAAAGTCCCTTTTGCCATGTAATGCATTACATTCACAGGTGCCAGGGTTTAAAGCATACATATCTTTGGGAGGGCTATTATTTGGCTTATTGATGGTTCCAAGAACACAATAGGAAGGGTTTAAAAGAGGATGGGGAAAGAGACGTGGGGGAAGACCACATCCTGGAACATGGTCCACAATAAGCCACACTGAGAGGACAGCATAGATGATTGAAAGTAGTGGGAAGATGCTGGTCCCCTTCATAGGTGGGACATAGGATTTAAAACTAGAGCTGAAGGTTGGGGTAATGGGGACCACACTGATGTCTTAAATGCAGCTAGGGTGACTGCTGAGGAAAGCCAGTAGAGCGTGGAGTGGGCTGATACTTGGAACACTTAAGTTACCTGTAGAGTGTGTGAATCTCTAGCCACATAGAGGTCAGCTACAGAAGAAAAAGGACTTGAAGAATCCTGGAGCAAGTAGCCTGCTGGTTCACAGGCACAACTTTCTGGCCATCTGTCCCTTTTGCTCTCAGTTCTGTGATAACCCCTTTGGTCCTTCAACTGTGACTGTTGATAGCACTGGCCCTGATGATGCAGGCTTCTGAGAAGCTGTGATACACCTCTACATACTTCCTATCTCCCCTTTCCATGTCCTACTTCTTCTTAAGACACTTCTGGTGAGGCCCTGTCATTGGAGACCTGGATGTCAAGTTTGGACCCTGGTTGTATGCTAGATATTTCATGCTCATCCTTTCACCTCTGCTTGGTCCACTGTCACCCCAGTCACTTATAAGGGCAACCACAAAAATGCAAACTGTCATTTCCTTCTTTGCTTTCTGCCTCAGGATTGTCCAGTGTCATTGTGGGGATATTGCAGAAATTAGTTGGCATCCATATGCACAGCTTAGAAGCAGGCACAAGTTAAACTCTATGGGACAATCTTTGATCAATGAGAAATGGGAGTGTGAGATAAATGGTCCCCACATTCTTCCCCAAGGTGGATGTTTCTGAATTACATTCTCTACTTCATTGCTCCTCAGAGGATCCTAAGGAAATCGATGTCCAATTGTCTCAAGGAATGACTAGCTCAGTAATACTCCCTCATGCTTTTTTCTCTTCCCAGTTTTATTCTCCTTGCTCCCTGACTTCTGTTATCTGAAATTACTTCCTTCAATAAACTACCTGTCTGCAAACTCTGTCTCGGGTTCTATAAGGCATGTGCCAACTATATTAGCAGGTTAAGCTAAGGAATCCCCCATCAGGATAAACAAATATTTATAATAAAGGAATAAAGGCTGAGATAGGGGGATTGTAGGTTCAAGGCCAATATCAAAGACTTAGCAAGACTTTTAGCAACTAAAATGGTGCTGGGGTCTAGCTCAGAGGTAGAATCCCCTTAGTTCAATCCCCAACACTAAAACAAAACAAAGTAAAACAACAACAAAATAAATAATAAGACAGAGCTCAATTTCTGAGCTCAGTCAGAGGCCAGGCCTGAGAGAGAGAGAGAGACTAGGGCTCCTCTCATCACAATGCTTGACTCTTGAGGAGATACATGACTCTGTAATGACCTTCGAGCAGAAAGAAGTTGTAGATGACTTGCTTGTGTAAATAGAAGAGGCAGAGAAGCATAGAATTGGCATCGTACTGGTGTTGTAAACAGTTTATATGAATATCAGGAAGAAACAAAGTAGAGAGCCTATGATATTACTATTAGTCAAATTAATTGCTGTATTTTAGGTGTGTTTTTTTAGATAGAGTTGGGAGGAGGCAGAGGAAGAGAGGCAGAATCCTCATACACTTTTATCTAAAACTGTATGGTTAGGTTGGACATGCAGCTCAGTGGTAGAATGATTGCCTGCCACGTGCGAGGCCCTGGGTCCCATCCCCAGCACTGCAAAAGAAAAAAAAAATGTATGCTAAGAGCCTGGAAACGAAAGCTCTTTAGGGATGCTTGAAAGGCCAGGCAACATAAGGCTTGCATGAAAACAAACACCCCAGGAATGAGAAACACTAGGAGCATGACAAGGCTATGAGTAAAATATATGGTTTTAAAGCACTGGCTCTGCTTCTTTCTTGCCTGTGAGACCTTGTTCCCAGCACATTAACATATTTTAAGTGCAGTTGTCTTATCTGGAATTTGGGGATAGTAATTATTTTACCCAGGTGTTATGTTATAAGAATTAAATGATATAAAATATCCCCATTGACACATAACATAGTCAGAATCTACTGTATGCTGACACTTCCCTGGGCACTAGGGAATATAGAGATAAGCATGATGTGGCCTTTGCTTTGTGGACCTCCCAGGTGGGGAAGACACCAACAGCTGAATGTATGGATACATAGGAGTCAATGCATGAATGGAGGAAAGGAAAATCTGAGTGATACAGAAAAGAAAAAGCCAGTTTTCTTGGCATGAGAAATAATACGGTCACATCTAAGCTAGAAGATTAGTAGATTTCTTTAGGCACACCAATAAATGATGTGGGAGGAAGAAGGCAAGGGCGTTCCAAGAAGATATAAGAGCAGAACCAAAGGCATATGGTGTACAAGTTAGAAAGAGAGAATGAAGAAAACAGGAAGCTTGTTTGGGACTTGTTAAATTCAAAAAGTTCTGTGGACCCTGCAGAGGGTTATTATTCAGTGAATAGTTGCAATTAGAAGTCAGAGACTCAGGTGAGAGAATAAAACTGGACATAAGGACTTGTAAGCAGTTTGAATGTATATAATTGTTTCCATGAGAGTGAAAAAAGTGCTTAGAGAAGGCAAGTGTGTTCAGTGAAGAAATAATTGGCTCAAGGATGTAACCTACGGAATACCAATATTTAATGGATAGGGAAAGGGAGATGAAAAGGCATGTTAAATGAAAAATTTTAATGAAACATTAAGATACAATAGACATAAATAATTATAGACAAATAAGGCACCAGCTAGATCACCAGGCAGAAATTTAAAAGCAGATGTCTAGGAATGTTTTGCTAGCTCTCATGTCAACAAGGAAAATATGAAAGGATCCATATAGATTGATGGAAATATTAATGATGAGGAATTATTTTGGAAAAGATTGGTTCTGCTACTTATATTATTTCTCATTCAAGTCTCATGGGAGGCACTTTGAAGAGATTACTTCAAAAGAGATTGCTTGAAAAGCTTGATATGTAAACCTTATAGTAAGATTTGGAGAACTATCCACTGATTGGGAAGACATGCTTGAGGAATCCTAAAGTGAGAGAGACCAGCCTTGGAAGCAGTACAGGAGATAATAGCGTTCCCTTTTGATGGTGTGTCCAAGGTGTGTGGTCCTGGAAAAAGGATATGGAACTCATAGTAAGATTAGTAGTATGGTGTTATATAAAGAAGTAATCTTCTTTTTTTTTTTTTTTTGCAGTACTGGGGATTGAACTCAGGGGCATTCTACCTCCGAGCTGTACCCCCAGCCCTATTTTTTATTCTTTATTTTGAAACTGAGTCTCACTAAGTTGCGGAGTGCCTCACTAGGTAGCTGAGGCTGGCGGCGAACCCGGATCCTCCGGTTTCAGCCTCCCGAATGCTGGGATTACAAGTGTGCGCCACCACGCCCGGCTCAGAAGTAATCTTGAACAAAAAAACTACACTAGTTATCCTTCCATCCTTCCATTACTGCAACAAAGACCTAAGATAATCAATTTACAAAAGGAAACAATTTATTTTGGCTCATAGTTTTGGAGATTTCAGTCCATGATTGGTTGGCTCCGTTGCTTTGGGCTTGTGGCATCACATCTTGATGGGCATGTGAGGTGGAGCCAAACTGCTCACCCAATGGCCAGGACAGGGAGAGAGAGAGAGAGAGAGAGAGAGAGAGAGAGAGAGAGAGAGAGAGAACACACTAGGGTTCCACAATCCCCCTTGAGGGAACCTTCTCAGTGACTTAAAGACTTCCTGCTAGGCCCCACCTCTCTTAAAGCTCCACCTCCTCCCCAAAGTGCCAAGCTGGGGACAAAGCCTTAAACACATAGGCTTTTGGGGGCTATTTATAATCTAAACTATACAGAAACCTTATGACAGAGAAAATCCTAGTTGGAAATTCAGTAAAAATAACAACAACAAACACCCTAATTTTCTCATGAAATAAAGAGTCAGTTTTAAATTCCTTTCAGACCCTGAGATAACAGAGCTACCTTACAACAATACTAATCAGGAGAGAACTTTTGCATTTTTTCTCTCTCCTTCTCCCTGCCCCAATTTAATTATAGAAGGTTTAAAAAAAAAAAGCAATTGGGAGGCAATAAGGAAAAAAAATTAAAAGGACAAAGTGAACTACACCTCCTTTCTTGAAGGTAGTCAACATGCTTTCAGGCATATGCTATTTAGGGTAAAGGAAGAGAATAGAGACTTTAGACCTTTAAAGGATTATAACTTTGGATGAAGATTGAAATATAAGGTTATATATTGAAGTAGGAATTTCTAAATTCCAAGTTGAGACTCTATGACTTATATGATTTGTTTATTCTATCTATTACCTCAAGAGTGAATGTCCAAATTTTTTTTATCCAGAAACTTGGGAAAGACATCTTCCATTGAAAAAAAGTATAAATGGACAGTGAAATATCAAAAATAAGTTTTCAGGCCACAGTTGTAAATTCTCAAAGCTTTATATGAAGGGTAGTCAGTAAAAAATAAGAAAGACTAGAAGGCCAGAGAAGAAGTCAGAGAGATTAAAGTTTTAGAAGCCAAGGGGAGGTGACAAATGATTTCATCCTAACAATGAGGACAAACTGGGTGGCACATGGAATGGAATCATAATGGTTTTATTGTGTGTTTTTCTTCTTGTTTTTCAAACCCATCAGAGATTGATGGTTTTGATGGATACTAAATGAACTCAATCTGGAAAGAAATGAGCCCTTTCTAAGAGAGAAGAATGTCCCAGCTGTGTTAATTGCTGTTGGCATGTAGGAAAAAGGAGTAAACTCACAATAATAAGAGGTTGGTCCGACTGTTAACAAACTTTTTTTTCATGGATGCATGTGGACTGGCATGACAGGCCAAAATTTTGGGGAATCTCAGTCATAGAAAGAGTTTGCTCACGCACGCTAACATTTTCTTATGACCCTTACCTCAATGAATCATAGCAGTATCCTAGAAGCTGGGAGAGTGGCAGAAGAACTGACAGAAATTTCCTGGTTAGCAAGGTAGGACCCGGCTGGGCACAGGGCCGAAGAGGTAACATAAATATCTTTGCATTACAAGGGGCCTTTGCCAAGTACAGTATCGTGGTCTAGTGGAGGCTGTGGACAGGGCTGACAAATAGGTGGTTCTTCCAAGATACAGAGAGCCATCATCAAAGCTCAAAAGCAAAGAAAGCTCCCCAGTGTTTCCAAAAGTTGTCAGTCAGACTGTGGGGAGAGATATTATACAATCTGGGAAGACAGTGCTTGGAGAGATCTACACATTATCCTAAGTGCACAGATTCTGAGCCCTGCTTAAAGAAAAGACCTGATTCAACCCTCAAAATAATTAAGACCATTAGTTAACTAAGCAAGTACAGATTAGATTCACTTCATTCTCTTATCAGCCTGGCATAGAAAGAAGTATGCCTTTTTCTAGAAATAAATATCACTACTTTAGTCTATACTATCTTTTTATACCTGATGTCTTACATCTAATAAAAATGATAAAATATAGGACCAAGCTAGAAAATGTAAGCTTTAACAAAAAAGCCAATAGGAGACCAACAGATGGTCCAGACATTGGAATTAGTAGGTGATAGCTCTACGTGAAATATTATAAATATATTAAATATTTCAGGAGATAAAAAGTATAAAAGGGAACAACATAGAAATATTAGAAATTAGAGATACAGTATCAGAAGTAACTATTCAAGGACATGAATAGTAACATGGAAATAGCAGAAGAAATATTCAGTGAATTAGAATGTGGATAAAGAAAATTATCTAAGTTAAAAGCTAAAGAGAAAAAACTAATAGAGAAAAATCCACAACAAGCAACTATAGACAGTGACTGAGACATGTAGGACAGTATGAAAAGTTCAAGATAAATAACTGGAATATTTGAAAGATAGGAGAAAAGCTGGGAATGGTGGTGCACACCTGTAATCCCAGT
>PVLC010006814.1:35896-67205 GCA_004027655.1 Graphiurus murinus
CAAAAAAAAAAAAAAAAAAAAAAAAAAAAAAAAAAAAAAAAAAAAAAAAAAAAGAAAAAGAGAAAAGAGCAGTAGGGATGAGTTAATGGCCTGGAATTTTTCAAAATTGATGAAAGACATCAACTCACAGATTCTAAAAGTTCGGCAAACCCTAAGTAGAATAAATGCAAAGAAAATGACACAATTGCATAATAAACAAACTGCTGAATACCATATATAAAAATTCAACCATAAAAGCAGACAAATAAACATGGTGCGTTATGCACTATGGAACAAAAATAAGAATGATGGATGATAGTGTTCTCTCTCTGAGCTACATTCACAGCCCCATTTTATTTATTTTATATTTTGAAACAGGGTGTTGTTAAGTTGCTGAGAGCATCGCTAAGTTGTTGAGACTAGCTTTGAATCTGCAATCCTCCTGTCTCAGCCTCCTAAGTACTGGGTGTATACCACCCTGACTGGCTGGCTAACTTCTTATCAGAAATAAACCCCCAAACTTCAAACTATAACTCCTTATTCTATATCCAGTAAAATTATCCTTGCTCTTTTTTCAAATATAGAAGAACAGAGATGATTCTTCTTCAGCAAAACTAAGCTACAGAAAAGAGGTACGATATTTATCTATAACCAGAAGAAAGTCTGGTTTTCAGGAAAGAATGAAGAGCACTACAAATAGTAAAACTATGAATAAAAATATAAAAAAGTAGTCTTCATATCTAAATTTCCTTAGAGTGCTATTGACTATTAACACAAACAATGATAGCAACCCAGTGAGAGTGTGAAGAATTGACCAGCTCTCTGATGTGTCTTGTGGAACTAGAGCCAATCATTCAAGTAGAGTGGTATGTCTTAGAGGAATATGGCCAAAGAGACAACTTTTACAGTTATGACCAGTGTGGCTATGGCCAAGAGAAAACTTGAGACTGGTTAAATGAAGGGAGGTTGAACAAATGAGTAAATGTTTTAAGTAGAGTAGCATCTAGTTTCTTACTGTTAGAGAAGAGAGTTACAAATATGAAAGGAGGGGAGACCACAATAAATTCTAGGTGTTGAGTTGGAGTTTGAAGTACTGGCATAGCCTCATTTTATGTCTGTCTATCTACTGATATATCTATCTATCGATACTCATACCTACCCATTTAACAATATATGCATAGGTATAGCAATAGAAATAAATATAGGTGTATGTGTGTGTATGCATGTATTTTCTAGATTTGCCCACTGAAATAACTTAGAATCAATGCCACTCCAGGAGCAATGGACATACCTAGACCTACCTGCCCTCCCTTCCTTCCTTCCTTCCCTCACTCACTCCCTCCCTCCCTCCCTCCCTCCCTCCTTCCTTCCTTCCTTCCTTCCTTCCTTCCTTCTTGCTTTTCTTTCTTTTTCTTTTTTGGCACTGGGCATTAAAACCAGGGGCACACTCTACCAGTGATATACATCTGGAGCTCTTTTAAATAATTTTAAATTTTGAGACAGGATCTCAGTAAGAGACCCATCTGATCTTGAGCTTGTGATCCTCCCGTCTCAGCCTCTCAAGCAGCTGGGATTACAAATGTGTGCCGCTGCACTCAACTTGGATCTTGCTTTCTAAATACCATTATCTACTAAAAGAAACCAGAATTTTTAAATATTTGATTTTGGAGTTGGGTCATGGAAAGTACAAGATTAGTCTGTAATATCGTCATATGTTAAAATATAAGAAAGTGGTCAAAGGTTGATCAGGTTATGACAGACAGCTATGAGACTGCTTTTTGAATTTCTACTATCTGAATCTGGAGAAATTTGAACATAAAAATAAATGGTGAGTTATGACCCATTCAATAAAATAAGAATCCATAATTCCACATTAATATAAATGAAGGGATGAATGGAAGAGAAGGGAACATTCTACCATAGAATAGAATACCAACTAATAAATGTTGAAGTAATTATAGGCATTAGAAAATCACCATTTCTCAGTCACCATAATAGTAAATGATTCAGGCAAGAATAGTTAAGGGTATTAAAACTAGTAAGTTAAATTTTGAATAGGAATAAGATACTTATGTACTGTCAAAGCATTTCGTCACACACTTCTTATTAATTAACATGTACAAAATATGCACTATATAACTTTGTAGTAGAGATATCTGCAAAACTTCATTCTAATCAAAAGATAAAAGTTAACATCATCAGTAATAGTCTAAGTAGACATTCTGGACTTCTTGACATATTTCACTGAGAAAAATGCATCATTGCTTTTGTGGATTACTGCAAAAATAAGTAACCTAACTATAATCCCAAAGAAACACCAAATACGCAAATGGAGGTTCTTCTGCAAGGTAACTGGCTATATGTGACAATGACTTCTTTTTTATTAAGGAAGCAGTCATTTGAGCTGCCAGTTTCATCTGTGCATGTATTTAAGCTCAGTATAGAAATGGGGAGCCACCAAGGGGGCAAGATGAAAGGGGAAATAGTGAGAAGGAGTAGGCAAGGGTTCCTAAGGCTACACTTTTCCTTATACATTTTTAGCATCAATTAGGGAATTGCCTAATAGTTAATGAGCTCCTCCTTTAGGACTAAACAACAACAAAAAACTTATGAAAGCTAGACCTTCCATTAACACCTTAGTATAAGTTTCTTTAATCAGATAATTAAATTGCTTTCTTTTGAACGCCATCTCAGAGTTACAAACTGACTTTTTTTTCCTTTTTAATTAAATTATTTTGGGTTGGTGGCCATAACTTGGAGTGTGTGATATTTATGAGAAAGAGTATCCAATCACAGAGTGGGAAACTTTGGGCGACTAACGGGCAGCTCAGAGACACTGTGCTCTATAAAAGGGAACAGGGCGGGGGAAAGTGGAAGCCTGGAAGGAGAGAGAGAAGGCCCAACCAAAATTTTGCCTTGCAATTTTGTTGTGGCCTCAGCTATTTACTTTCATGCTCTGGAAAGTCACTCAAATGATTGTTGTCCTAGGGGAAGAAGGTGATTATCAATTCCTTGAATAGATCTAATAGCCAGTTTTCAAGAGAAGAAATGATGACACTGTAGCCATCCACTATCCAATCAGAGTACTAAGAAAATAATTCTTATCCAGGAGAGGTTGCTGCTCTATCAGACATATGTGGCTGAGAATGTCATGCGGTCCCAGAAAGTAAGTTTGTACAAAAAGTCACAATTCTGGTTGTTCTATGGTCTCAGTAATCTGTTTCTCTGTCCTATCTGATCACCCTGAGGCCAGTTCCTAAAAGGTACAGTGTCCTAGGATGGGGCCTGGGACACAGAGATTTTGGATAAATAAAAAATCCAAATAAGTGCTACTTGCATGTAAGTCACTATCACTGAACTACATTATGATGTTAGACTATAATGCTTTAATAACAGTATAATAAATAAATAAAGAAATAATGCAAAACAAAACTCTTTTGTACAGTCAGTTAATGCTTCATGTGAGTAGCCAGGGAGAGAGAAGAGATAGTTCTTATCAAAGCCTAGGAGAAAAAGAAAAAACAAATTTTTTAGAATGCTTTGGTATGATGTCTGTGTAACTTTTAACACCACTGTTTTCTTGGATTTGAGGAAAAAGGATGAATCTTAGAATGGTTGTGGTTTGTATTGTTCAATGTGACCCTAAGAGACAGAACAAAAGACCCACAGTTTTTTTTTTTTTTTGCAGTTCCAGCAATGCAATTTACTAAATGAGAATGTCATAAATGCTGTTGTGCTAAGAAGATTCATTCATAGTATGCTGAGAGTTGGAGAATAAATTTAAGGATCACTTAGGTATGGGTTAGGGTAGCCACCTCATCATAGTTTCCCCAGGACTTTTCTGTTTTTAGATTCCAAGTCTCTAATACCTCCTTAGTCCCAGGTAATCCTGGACAGGTGACCACCTCCCAGCAGGAGTCTCAGTGATTCCTAAAGTTTTTCCAGTCCTCAAATCCTTTTATTCTCATTCTTGGCCTTGGTATAATAGAACATGATGATGGTGGTGCTGCTGGCTTGGCGTGGAGGACAGAGTGCTGGACCGGGAATTAGTTGTTCTACAAAACAAACAAACTCTGATCTTGGGAAAAATCTTTTCTCTTTGAGTCTTTTATTTTTCTACAAATGGAAAGAACAAGGATGTTTCATAAGGTTCCTTCTAACTTTACCATTCTCTAGCTGTTTCCTATGAATTTAAAGTGTCTCATGCAAAGCCCTGAGATGTTCATGCATACCAATTCTCCACTTATCTGAATGTATGAAGAGGGAAAAGGGTGGAGAAAGAAAGCAGGTAGGAAAAAATAGAATGTAGAAAGGACAGAAAAAAAAAAAAACAACAACTTAGGAAGAATTCTGAGATTTATTCTGAGAAGTTGGAGGACATATGATAAATCTATTCATTTACCACTGCTGAATTTCTTTTAAGTGCATAATAAGCCAACTTCCTCTTTCTCCCACCTTAGGCCCAGAGTAGAAAAGAAGTTTGCTTGAGATCACACAGGAAACTAGTGGCAAAGGTCAGAAGTAGAGTGTGTTTCTCTGGACTGGGCTGTTTTCCTGCTGGTCTGTGCTGCCTGTGAAGTGTCCCTAATTAAAGTAACTGCTCATTTCTCCTTTCATTTTGAACGAAAGAGAGGAGCATTATGTCTGATAAAAGAAAACATAGTAGATGGGGAGTAATTTTCAGGCTCCTGCTCTTCTTCCAGATCACCACCCCTCCCTTGGCATTGTTGACAATTTCAGATACGGGTTAAATACAGCAAGGGGAAGTCAATGCTACACCTTAAAAATTAATTGTTCAAGTACTAGGTCATTTCAGAGTAATGCACCGTGAAATTATGTTATTCTCCAGAAGAATTTCCATAAAGTTTAACATGCCATGACACATTCTTGTTCCACTGACGATTTTTTTAAAAAAAAACTACATGAAAAGAATCTTTGGAGTCCAGGGGTGTGTGGAAACCTTGCTGCAGACAAAGCAGGATATGTTAGGCAGGGCTTTCCAAGCTGCAGATGCTGCTGGGTTGCTACTGAAGGAGACCTATTACCAAAGCAGATCCCATAAAAGCACAGCCCGGCTGGTATCCGTGGAGGCAGGCGAGGAAGAAGTCATTAGTCTTGGTGGTTTTTTACTGTTATTCACACTGGGATAATGAGATTATTGGAATATTTTTTTTCCTAATGAGAATGAGACAGAATACCTTGGTCTCTAAATGATTTAGTCACAGAGGGAACACATTACTCTTCCCTTGATTGCTGTCAAATGCTGGAAAATTGGAATATTATATTGATATTTATCGTGATGGGCAATATTTTTCCTGCCTTCTCAGTGTCAAATGAGATGGGGAAAATATTTGTCTGAAAAGCGGTCTCCTTTACAAGGTTTGTAGAAGGGAAGACAAATGAAGATTCAGGATAAAGAACCAGGGGCGGAGGTTAGGAGGAGGATAATTGGAGGACAGCTTTTTGCGATTTCTTCTACTTTTTTTTTTTTTCTCTTTTCATCAGGAAAGCTATCTCCTTGTTTTAATTTCCTACAGAATTTTCTTCCAGTTAGCTCACAAGTGTTTGGGGCTAATTAGACATTGTTTAGATTCAAAATAGAAGGTTAATTTCAAGGGGAGATGGGTTTGTGTTGGTCTGGAGGTCATTAGTGGCAGCCAGTTAGTTTGTGTTTCTTGGGAAGGAATAACATCCTGGGAATGGAGAATTCCTTGTGGTGACAAAGAAGATTATTAGTTTTTCAGTCTTATTCTCAAGGACCTTTCACCCTAGACTTGTCAGCCCAAAGTTTATGGGGCCAGTAGAGACTAATTGGGTGGCTTGGTGCACTGAAATTCAACCCAGGTCAGAGGTGACTTTGCGGCCAAACTGGACAAAAAAATCCTGGTTTAACACCTGGTCCTACACCACCTCCAAAATCCTCCTCCAAGCAGGTTGTGAGTGAAAAAAATTTAACAGGTGAAATATTTCCTGCCATCCTGCCTTTCAGATGTCTCCTATTCCTACATTCTAATCAGGAAATTTTAGTGTGCTCAATGGAACAGGTGGGAGAACCTTATAGCCTGAACACTGATTCTGTGATTTACAGACACTACTCCTTGCTAGGTTCATTCAGGAGTTCCATTATAAATATGGAAAATTTAGGCTCACATCTTGATTCAGTTACTTGGGGTGAGGGCCAGTTCTTCTCTGTTTTAACAGGTTCCTAAAACTCTGCATTTGAGAACTAATGAAATGCAGCAGCTTTGCTGTTGAAGAAGAAATAGCTTCCTAGGAAGTAGTTGTCTGAGTTTAAGACAACATAGCTAAGAAGTGACAGAGCTGAGACTTGATCCCAGAGCCATATCTAGTGGGATTGGCTTGGTCCATGCCGATCTCTCTGTTGCCTTAACTCTTCAGTGACCTGGGCTGTATTTTCCTCTATTTCCTCATGTTATGAAGTGGTGTCTGAATTGTCAGTAATTTGTAGTCCTTTGACATTTGTTTATACCTTGCTGTATCCTAACTGTGAGACTCTGATGCACAAACCACAACCACAGTGCAATCAGAGTTATTGCAAAGACAAAACATAGAACCCTGGACAGAAGCTATGACTCTTTCAGGAAAAGAAGATGCTTTATAACCACAGTACAGTTGAGTGGGGGCCAGAAGTAGATGTTGAAGGCCATGTGTGAATGAAAGAGATACATGATCGTGGCTGCACCATGGGGAACGCTTTGCACCTAGAAACTTCTAGAAGCATCTTTGCACTTCATTATCAACTCACCTTTCATTTTATATCACAGCATCCTCTGAGATCAAACATCACATATTATCATGAATCCCCAGAAGGGAAAATTTTCTTAATATCTGGAAAGAAGTCACATATTTAGCTTAGATGGTATTCAAATTCTAGGTCTACCATGGAGCTTCTCTCCTTGGCCAAGAACCTCCTTTGAAACTCTGATGCATGCTTCTCAGGTAACCACGGTAATGTCCAACCCATACTCTTGGTGTTTGTGTCTATAATTTAGTCTAAACTAAACTGTATACAAGTTGAGATGATAAACCATATATCTTGTTCATCTCCATATCCAACCCCTGAGGATTTCTGGAGGGCTTTGCCTATAATTGATGCCAAATCTACTTGTATTGAATTAATTAGTGGCCAGAAAGTGCTGCACAGAGGAACCAGCTAATGCTACATAAGGTTCTCCACTGCATTCTGTCACAGCCATGTCTTTTGTCTTTTACCACTTCTTTCTTTACCTACTAACCCCTACCTCCAGAATCGGTTTCCAGAAAATTCCTCACCCTTTTCTTCTTTTGTCTCACTTCTCTTCCTTATCCATTTTCCTTGTTCAGAATCACCAACAGGATTACTACTTATCCCATTAGTGGGTCTATGAGACACAGGAAAAAACTGTCATGCTTCCCCTTATTCTCACACAGTTATTACAACACAGAATACTTCCTTTCTGGTTACCGAGATGTGTGTGTAGTTTTCTCCTGCATATGAACCAACCAACTCTGCAGTGGAAAACAGCTGGGAGTCCTAGGATTCCATTCAATTCTGACACTACTGAGAGGAAGGATCAGACTCCATAGGTGGAAGGTGAAGAAGTTACGGATGTGCCATATCAAAATATGCTGAATTGGTATATTGATTATTTTCACTTCACCTGAGAAACCATAACTTCAAAAAGTTCCATTTGCTCTGTTTTCTTACATATATCAAGCAACAAGGATTCTCTAGGGAGGAATGTCCTTCACAAACTAAGGCTGGAAAATAGCCTTGATCACCAGAGACCGGTAATTGGGGCTAAAATGAGTCTGATCACAAACTCTGAACAACCTTTGTCTTCTACTAGTTTCCTCACCCTGCCCCCAATATATATCTTAGTAACACCCCTAGAATTTATTACCCTAGCCCAGATACCCATCTGTCCTGTCATTGCTTCACAAACTTATAATTTGTCCAAAAAGTATAAAAGCATCATGCTTTAGTAATTTCTTTGAACTTCACATTCTTATGAAAATTCTTGTTCACATATAAATTTAATACAACTTGTTCGTTTTTCCCTTATCCATCACCATCATATTAATTGTGGTTTAGATTCTGCCAAAGAGCCTGTCTAAGAACTGAGAAGGAGTAAAAAGGATCTCTTTTCCCTCTACTGGGGCTCAGCCCCACAGATTTGCTCCCACTTCAGACACTAGTCACAGTATAGGCTGTCTCTTATACTTCTAGCCAATTGGCTACATCAATTGGACTCCTTAGACTCGGTCCTCAGGTTCCATTAAGTTGCTACAGTGGCTCATAGAACTCAGGAAATGCATTACTTACATCTACCAGTTTATCATAAAGAATATTAGAAAGGGTACAGATGAAGAGCCAGATGGAAGAGATGTGGGAAAGGCAGGTGTGGAGGAGCCTGGAGCTCCTATGTTCTCTTTAGTGCCACCCGCTGGGTACCTCCATGTGTTCAGAGATACAGAAACTCCCCAAACCATGCCTCCTCCGGCTTATTTTTTCTTATGAAGCTTCATTCCTAGGCACCACTAATCTCCAGGGAGGGAAGAGGGGCTGAAGGTTAAGGTGAGCAACAATGGGCCCCTCTTCCCTCCCTGGAGATTAGTGGTGGTAGAGGTAGGGCTGAAATTCATAACCCTCTAAACAAGCTTTTTTTGGGGGGGGTGTCTTGTTTTTGGCTTAACTAATTTAATAAATGAGACCCTAATTTGATATCAATATAATTTGAAAGGCAAGTACAATGATGATGTTCTTCTTTGTTTTGGCTACTGAAGAAAGTATAGAAGCACACTCATTATGCAGATTACACATGCATACCAGGAGAAGGGCGAATGTTGTTACAGTGAGCTCTGTGCCTGAAAGTTTTGCAGTAGTTCAGAGAGAAGGACGAGGAAATGATTCATTACATGGCACACACCTTACATGCAGGACACAATGACAAACTATATATTAGCCACATTCACACTGGGAGAAGAAATTTTGCTCCAGTAAAACATTACCCATCACATTATTGATCTTTGGCGATTTGGTAGTTGTGTTAGAACCAATTTTAAATTTTGTTATTCTTTTACAGGTATAACAAATTTCGGGGCAAGAGTGGTTTTTTTTTTTCCCCAGTTAGTAGCGTATCCCTGTGAGTGACAGGGAACCCAACTCAGAGTCACTTTACTTGGAAAGAAAATTAATTATTATTCTTAACATTATTATTATTTGGTACGGGGGATTGAACCCAGGTGTATATGGGGTGGGGGGCTTCTTCCTCTGAGCTACACCCCTAGCCCTTTTTATTTTTTGTTTTGAAATAGAATCTCACTAAGTTGCTGAGGGTCTTGTGAGCTTACTGAGACTTTCCTCAAACTTACAATGCTTCTGTCTCAGCTTCTCAAGTACTAAGCCTCAGTCTTCCTAATAATCAGTCCCCATCCTGAAGTTACTTAGGGACTGTCATTCATCAGTCAATCCCTAGCATATGGAATGACTCTCATTATACTAGAGATTCTCAGGGTTTCAGGAAGTGTGGGCCAGGAAAAGGGGAGGGCCCTAAAGACCAAATATATATATATAGAGAGATTTCCCAATATCACAGTGATCAGTGGTCCCTATTACTGCTGAGGACCCTAGTAAAGTTGGGGAGTTGAGCATCATTTTGCATCAAAATGCAAATGACTTCTTAGGAAATGAGGGATGATATATTCTAGTCACGCTTAGTTAGCTTCAAGATAGTATGCATCTCCCCCTCAGTAAAACCACTTATTTATAACCTATCAATGTATTGACAAAGTTGGAAAGAAAGATTGTCCTGAGGTGAGATGCAAATTCCAAAGAGGTGAGCACTAATTGTTCCAATGATTGTTTTTTTATTGGCTAGGACATAATTACTCTCTTTGGGTTGACACATTTGCCTCCAGTTTGCTATGTGTTTGTGGCCTTAAGATCAGGGCCAGGAACCACTGTGGTCACTGAGACTCAAGCTTCTAAAACAATTGGAAAGAATTTCCCAGAGATGGTGGCAAGCCCTGCTCTCCCAGGGATGTATAAGGAGACATAGATCCTTACTCTGCTCTGGAGGCTTTCTTAGGCTTATTGGAGTAGGAAATGGGGAACAGTTACCCACAGAGCAGATGAGTAGGACCCTTGTCCTGGGAAATTAGTGTCAGGGCTCTGCATTCAGAGACAAGTGATAAGTCTTGCCCATTGCACATCTCCTTTAATTTTTAGGGACCCCAAACTCTACAACTGCATAACTTGTGATGAACAACTGAAGCAAAATGCAGGGATATCTTTTAAAGTATACTCTTTTGACCTCAGTGCATTCAGCTAGAAAGAAGATGTCAGACTCTGCTGGTGGATGAGTGGACATTTGCTGGCAGCCTGCTGAGTTCACTCTGGACCCTGCAGGAACCCTCTACCACACCAGGATCAGGGAAAATGAGACACTTGGGGCTCATCTGCCACAGCCTCCCCTGTAGGCTTCAACATGGAGACAGATAGGTCTGTGATTTTTCCAGCTGAAGCACATTTGCAAGGGTCAGCACAAAGCCAGAAACCCAGTGGGCTCTGCCGGCCACATTACCAGCCAGCCAGCCGGGCCTACAGCAGCCTGTGCCCCGCAGGAGACCTGGGCTCCAGCCTGGGATGAGCTTTGTTCACACTGTTGTCTTACATGGCTGGTGGCTCTCTCTGGGAGGGTGCACAGCTGATGCGGGGAAATGGCTGAGCATGGGAGAAATGGGTTTCCACCAAAGCAATTTGCCCGATTTCTTGTTGCTGCTGTTATTCCCTTATCCATTTTTAAAGCAGATTTATTGCTGCTAAAAGTGCTTGGCCGGACAAAGCTCTCTCATGCTGCGTGCTTGCTATTTTTTCTCTCGAGTGTTTGTAAACCACTCTAGGTGTTTTATCTCATTGACATGGACTGGCAGAGAAACCGAGGCAGTGTGAATTCCCAGTTTGCTGCTGCAGAGGCTTTGCTGGCTTGCTGGCTGCCCTGCCTGGCCAGCTCCAGCCCTGCAGGCCCCACGCAGCAGATGGAGAGAGGCAAGGCAGGCCCAGCGAGAGGCCTCCGAAGAGGAGCAGAGGCTCAGGAAGAGAAAGATCAGATCGTGCAGGACTAGTTGGACAAGAGCCCAGCTCTGAGTAACTCCCCCCATTTGGGGAAAATAAAATCACAAATGAGAACAGCAGGGGACCAAGAACCAGCTGGAGACAAAGGGGTGTTAGTTCGGGTGGGGCTGTGAGAGGAGGAAGGCTCTGAGGAAATGTTCAAAAGTCTGGCCTGCCAAGGACAGCTGCCTTTGGAGCGGAGCACTGGGCCTCGAATGTTGTCACAAGCCCAGCAAGCCCTGCTGGCCGCCTTAGCCCAGCGCCGAAGACTGATGAGACAAGGAGGCCTCAGGCTTCCCCTGCCTCCTCCATCTTTCAGCCTTCCTGCCCATCCCTTGTGACCTAGTGTACAGGACCAAGATCCTTCCCCTTAAGCAAATAGCAGCAGGAAGAAGAAGAAAAGGAGGAGGGGGAGGAGGAGGAGGGGGAGGAGGAGGAGGAGAGAGACATCCTGAGTTTTGGAGAATGCACAAGTTTCAGAACATACCCTCTCCTTACCACTCTCACCCTTGGGACATTAACTTTCCACCAACAGGTGAAATGGTCTTTCTGGAGGGTTGTGGGCTTTCCAGATTTCAGAACATTGAATAGAAATAGAAATCAGTAGCAGGGGGGAGGACAGCCTGGCCGTCCATGTCCCTGTCCTGTTGAGGTGGGGGTAGTGGGGATTGAACCCAGGGGCATTTTTCCTCTAAGCTATACCCCTAGACTTTGTATGTTTTATTTTGAAACACGGTCTCACTAATTTGTTGAGGGTCTTACCAAGTTACTGAGGCCGGTCTTGAGCATGTGATCCTCCTGTCTCAGCCTCCCAAGTACTCTGTTGTATTGATTACCAAATTAACTCTGCTTGCATTTTGACAGAATTTTTCATCCTGGAAGATCACATGCATGCTCCAAGTCAAAGAGCTCCTCCAGGCTGCCTATTACTGCACAACTCAGAAGATTAAAGACTTCTTCCTTCTTTTCCCCTGCCCATATACCAGAGGAACATGAAGAGCCATTTCGATACTTTTTTTTTTGTTCTTTGCATTAACTGCTGATCAACTCTTGATATGACTTGAGGCTTCCAAGACATTTTCCTCCCTAGATAAAGATAGGCAGGACTTGAAAAAAGAAAGCCCCAGTATGGAAAAGAGTCAGTTTCTCTCTCCAGCATATTATGTAAGACACAGGCACACACATAGCTACTGTGTCTATATATACTCATGTATACATATCTATGTATAAATGAAATGTTTGTATAATATTTCATGACACTTCCTTTTTTGTTAGTAGTCTTGGAGCTTGAACCCAGGCGTATTCTACCTCCAAGCTATATTCCCAGCCCAATTTATTTTTTTTTTAATTTGGAAACAGGGTCTCACTAAGTTGCTAAGAGCCTTGCTAAGTTTCTGAGGCTGGCTTTGAACCTGAGCTCCTCCTGTCTCGACCTCCCAAGTACTGGAATTATAGCTACGCACCACCACGCCTAGTTGACACTTCATATCTTAAATATAAAGTAATTCCATATTGATTATCACATTTTTTGTGAATCACGTGATGACAACCTTGTAAACTATAATAAAATTAGAACCCCGATTTTATAGAGGTGATTAAAGCTGAGAGAGGCTGTGACTTGTATAAGGTCACACAGCTACTGGGTGCCATGACTGGAATTCAAACATAGCTTTATTTTTCTTAAGGTAAAATTTCATGTTCTTTCCATTATGTGGTTCTGCTTTTCAGATATGAGGTGGAGGAATGGGGTCGTTAATAAAAGTGATTCCTTTATCTTTATCTGGTAACACTCTAGAGACTATTTCATTTAAGTTCTTAAAATAGCTATCCAAGATAGCAATGACTAACCTTCACGATGTACAGGAGAGAAGCAGGACTGAATGGAGATCTGTAGGACTCCCCAGTCATGGCCTTTTGTGACTCTGGGTAATGGACAAGGTATCAGGGTAAGGCAGTGGGGACAGAGGAGCCCAGTGGAAACCTATAAGCATTGCCATCAAAAAACTTGGGTTTGAGCTCTAGATTGATCATTTGTCAGCTCTGAGAATGTGGGCAAGGTCCCTTAGAGCCTCATTTTCTCAGCGATGACAATGGGATCAATAAAGATCATCCTAATTTGTGCTGAGGATTAAGTAAAAGGATTAAAAGTAGGTCTTTAGCATGTTGTCTGGCACATAATAGGCACTCTGAAAATGGTACCTATTGGCATTCTACCTATATTTCTGTCCATATCTTGGCTGCACTCTGTTTATTTTGCTGGTTTGGGTGTGGTTCTCTCATCCTCACTTAGACCTAATAGCCCATGTGGATCAAGATATTGTCTAAGTAAGACTAGGACAGTAAAATGCAGAGGAGAAGTTTTGAAGACAAAACCAAGACTCCCAGGGAAGAAAAGAAAACCCAGAGGACAGAGAGGTCCTAAGGATTTTCATTCCTGGTTCCACCTTCACTGTACCCAACTCTGCCCCCAAAAGTCACGCACACTAGTCTCCTGTGTCATTCTGCATTCTAACTAGCCCCACAGAAACAATGACAGCCATGTCTTCCCTACCTGCACCCCAGACTTTGAGTGTGGGGGTGGTTCTTCTTTGGCTTCACCTTCCTGAATGAAACAAAAGTGAAGAGTGGGGTATAGCAGTAGATACTGGACTGGGAGAAATTCTAACAAGAAGCCTCTTTTCCCCCAATCCAGCATGATGCTGTGCATTGGCCTAGTTGTCACAACCAAATGACTGCTCAGTTTACAGAGTAAGAGCTGCACCCTTCTTTGCAATCTATTAGAAGCTTGAGGTTGACAAGGATTTCTGTTTCTTTATGTTGAAAACATTTTTTTGCCTTCTCTTCTTAAAAGGAAAATAAAACAATTTCCTCCTTAATGCATTTCCTCTGACACATACAGACACTATACAATTCTAGGCCCTTCATACTGGTCCTCTGCCCCCGCCCTGACTCTGTAATGCATGTGACATCTTAATAATCCTAACACCAGGGGTGGAGAAATGAAACAGGAAACAGCATGACAAAATACTTCTGGGCCATTTTGGAATTAGTGATATTTTTCAAGAATGATCAATTACATTACTTAACTGGAGAGCCTAGATTCTAAAGAGAAATATAATTAGTGGCAAATGTGCTGAGATATATAAAGATAGATAGGCCGCCCAAGGAATGGGAACTCATCAATTTTTCCAGGTTCCATCAGGAGGGCAGTTATTTGATTGCAAGACTCCTTCTGAGTATTGGAGAGCACAAGAAGGCTCACTCTGAGCATTGCTAGTGCTGAGGGAAAGAAGATGTGCCTAGAATCAGCAGGCCTCTTCTATCTGCTGTACTGTGATTGCCAGGCAATTCACCAATGGCCTTTCCTTCTTTGTAAAAGAGGGCTAATAATGCTCATCTGTCCTGCCTCCCCTGACAGTATTGTGAGGCTGAAATCACTAATATGGATGCAGACTTGCTTTGAAAATTAAAAACCCTATATGCATGCAAAGGAAGATTTGGAATATTTCTGCCATTTGAGCTGGATCTTTCAAAAATAGTTAGGATTTGACTTTCTGGGAATAGATATAAAAGACATCAATTCAAGGGCACAGCACAAGCCAGGCACTGAGCCCAAACATTAGCTTGACTATAGCATATGATATTTAATCAGAAGAGGAAAATATTATATCCAAAATATGAACTGGAGCGAGAACATGGAAGCTGAGGAGTTTGGACTTTTTTTTTTTTTTTTTTCAAAGCAGGCACAACTACTGATTAATTCCAGTGGTGAAGGACATGATCTGGGCAGTTTTGCAGAAAGACAAAGCTAGAGGTTGCAGCTAGAAGGTATTTGTTACAGGGTAGATGGACTGGTTGGGAAACTAAGATAGGAAAGAAGGGATGCCTATACTGGGGAGTCGGATATGAGAAGGGAGGCAGTGGGGGAGAATTAATGGGGCAGAAGTAGCAACACTGATTGAAATGTCAAGAGAAGAATGAGATAAAAAAAAAGGAGGAAGGAATCAAAGATTTGACCAAGTGTTTGAGTCTGGGCACCTGGGAGGATGAGCAAGCCATTGATAGAAATCTAGAAGGCAGGTTGAAGGCACCTTTGGATACAGGTGGAATGCATAATGAAGATGGTCCTGGTAATGTTGATTTTAAGGTGCTCGTAGGATCTACAGTGAAAGCCACTGCTTTTATGGTAAGTGTAGCATTCGACGCAACGGATGTCGCGTCCCACGCCACACAGGGTAGGGCAAAGCAGGCCAGCTGCTTTGCCTGTCAGGGCCGAGCGAGGGGGAGAGTGTTGCGGCCGGGCCCACTACCCTGGGGAGTCGGGGAAGCCCCCCAAAAAACCAGCACCGGCAGGGAGTCCAGTCAGTGGTCAGGCAGCGCCTTAGGAACTCAACTTTATTGGAACACACAATAGAATATATGGGCAGGTCAGGTAGGGAGGTGAAGCTGGGGAGGGGGAGCCAATGGGAGCAGATCTCGGCACCTATAGCTGCAGGGGAGGGAGGTAGGCCTTTCCTTGACCCACCCACCGGCTTCCCTAGGTCTGAGGGGTCAGATTTCACCAAGAAAGGTCAGAGTCTGTAAGTGCCAAATGCCACATAACATGAGCAATCCCTACAGTAAGAATTGCCAAGTTCAAGTACAGGAGGTGGATCAGGCACTTCAAAACCATTACTCAAGAGGGAGAACCACTAGAACTGAGGGGCCCTATGGAGAGCATGTGAAGTTACGTGGGAATTGAGGGAAAAGTTTCAGAAAGTTTATTGGAAGATGAAGTGGATGCTTGGGTGTTAACTTGCTTACTGAATTTTTTGCTTGCTTTCAAAAGCTTCTCACTTTTTCACCAAGGATAGGAAGGAAGAGACAGTATTCCACTGTGTTACAGAGGTTCTGAGAATGTTCACGAAGTCTGCTCCATTCACCATGTGGTAGTGTGTGTGTGTGTGTGTGTGTGTGTGTGTGTGTGTGTGTGTGTGTGTGTTGGGGGGCAGGGCTGGGCTCTTTCGGAGCTCACTAGAGGCTTGTCAGCACACTGATCCACAGGAATAGAGGAGATTACTCTGTGGCTAATTAGGACTAACTCTCGGGGATCAATACAACAGTTTTGAATACGTGTGTTCAGAGCCAGAAAATTAGCCCTTTTCTGAGCATATGCATGGTTGTATGTATGTGTCTGCTCTGTTAATAGAAATCTACATTCTTCTTGATTCAAGTGTTTTTCAAACCAGTGTAGAAATGGTTTGATGGAGAAGCCATCATCTTGTCTCTTTCTTCCCTAAAACGCAGTCACAGGCTCAACATTGTCATAGGAGGAAGGAAACCAATTGAACCAACAGATTGGAAATACAGTCACACAACTTTTCATTTCCTGGCTAAAAACTCCAACACTGACTGACAATGCCAAAAGCAACATCTCTGCTTCAGTATCTGCCAGTGCCTGGGTATTATCTGTATTGCATTGTTTATGTCTGTGCATGGGGTGTTTATTTTTGCAATCTCAGACAGGATTTACATGAAGAGTATTGGTGTTTCAGAAGTCATTGATGTTTTGGGTTATTGTGTGGTAGGGATGTGGGTCGTTGCTGAACAACCTGACATAACCATTATCAGGCTTGCAAACCTGTTTTCAAGTGAGATGTTCTAAGGCAATATTTATAGCAAAATTATGACCTCGAAGCATCTAAATGTGATCCATTTTTAAATCTCATTTTTCCCTCTGAATCCTTCAATCTAATTAGACTCACATCAGTATATTATTACGGAGAGTAATCATTCCTTTCTTCTAATAACATTCATGGATAATTTTATTTCTCATTTCCAGCCTCCTACTCCTGTGGTGTAATTAGTGTCTTTGGCACCTCGTGATGCTCAGAATGAGTTGCAGCTGCTAATTGCTAATTGAAAAATTAGAAACTCAGTTAGAAAAAGGATCTAATTAAAATGAAATTAGATAAAATCCCTTCAAAGCACCTCCCCCTCTCTCACTTTTCTTTGTTTTTCTTTTCCCCCTTCTGCCTCCTTTTTCCACCACAGAACTATTAGCACTTGCAAAATATGTGTAATTGCTGAAAGCCAAATACCTTCCCATAGTGGGCTATACAATGGCCTTTATGAGGGAGCCAGGGAGAGGTTTATAGCTATTGAATTAAACTTTGGAACTTAGGCTTTCTCTATTTCTGATCCCCATGAGTATGAATTCTACCTTATTAATAAGCTCTCCAGGTCCTGTTGGAAGGACAAGAGTGTGGTCAGCTAGCCCTGTGTGTTTTTTCAGTATTTGGAAGAGTCACCATGTCCTGTGACTATGAGCTGTATGCATCCACTCACTTCTTGATGCAAATCTACTCCCACCCTCTTCTATATTGCATCATCCCATACAACAGATAATTATCTAGTAAATGCTCAGCGCTCTAGGAAATACAAAAGGAAACCAAGGTCCCTTCTGTCTCCCAAGTACTTACAATCTGTTGAGCAGTCTAGACGGATAGGGATAACAGACTAAGAGAATATATAATCAAAACGCAAAATAGCATTTCAAATATGTGGTATTTAGCTTAAGACTTCAAATGTTTTTGAGCACTTTAATACTGTTTCAAGCTCTGTGGTAGAGCCTGGATGCACAAAATATATACCACATAATTCCTACCCTCAAGGAGTTCATATCTGAATGTATGCACATAAGTGATTTATAATATTATATTGTAAAGGCAATCATAATAAATGATACAAGTTGCCAAATTAATGCAGAGAAGGCATATTGGTGGGCCAGAGGAGAGGACAGGGGAGACCTTATGTCCAGAAAGTAACATCATTATAGGATAAGTAGGAATTCTTCAGGTGGAGAAGCATTTTATACAAAGAAACCTATTCTAAAGATGATCATAGTGTAATATGCTGATTTATATGGGACTCTAAGTGATTGGGCATTTCTGAAGCTGAAATTGGGAATGGCTGGAGTAGTGGAGAGGGGCTGGATTACAAAGAATCTTGGGTACTTCCCATGTTTAAAGGAATGAGAGGTGGGATTTGAGGGAAAGATTCTGACACTGTATGGGATTTACATGACAGTAGCTGGGAATTTTGTGTAGTGAGAGAACAGTCTAGATAAAGCAAACACATGGTAAAGACCTTGAGTGACCCAGTTCAACTACAGCAGAGGGAGTAGTTTAGTAACACATAGAGAAAAAAAGAATGGGATTATTATTTGAAAAAGCAGGCACAGGGGTTTATTTAAAAAATAACAATAGCCAGGCATAGTGGCACACACCTATAATCCCAGTATTTAGGAGGCTGAGACAGGAGCATTTCAAGTTGGAGGACAGCCTTAGCAAAATAGCAAGACTCTTAGCAATCTAGTGAGACTCTGTTTCAAAACAAAAAACAAAACAAAAAAAAAAAAATAAAAAGGGTTGGGAATATATCTCAGAGGTAGTGCCCCTGGGTTCAATCCCCAGTGCCACAAAAAATAATAAAATAAAATAATATAAAAATCACCAGGCATGGTAGTGTATACCAGTAATACCAGTACTTGGGAGGCTGAAACAGAAAAACTGCAGGTTGGAGGCCAGCCTCAGTAACTTAGTGAGACTTTGTTTCAAGATAATAAAATAAAATAAAATAAAATAGGGCAGGGGGTACAGCTCAGAGGCAGAATACTCCTAGGTTCAATATCCAGTACCATAAGAAAGAAAGAGAGAAAGAGAGAGAGAGAGAGAGAGAGAGAGAGAGAGAGAGAGAGAGAGAGAGAGAGAGAGAGAAAGAGAGAGAGAGAAAGAGAGAGAGAGAAAGAGAAAGGGAGGGAAGGAAGGATGAGCTACTTTCCCTGCATGTCTGTCTTTATATATATAAATTGACTCTCTTTTTAATTGTGAAAACTAAGGCTCATAAAGCTCCAATAATTCACTTATCCAGAGTCACAGAGCTAATTTGTGACTTAGAATGATTTTAACCCAAGTTTATGTGACTCCCAAAGCTCCCCACTACCCATACACCTTGCAGGCCTCCAGCTCCACTCAGAGTTCCCTGCCCCACCTTCAGCTCTCTGCATATATATATATATATATATATATATATATATATATATATAGTATATATTTTTTTGGGGGGTGCTACTGGGGATTGAACCCAAGGGTATTCCAATATACACCCCTGCCCTATTTTATTTTTTATTTTGAAGGAGGGTTTCACTAAGTTGCAGAGAGCCTCACTAAGTTGCTGAGGTTGGCTGCAAACCTTTGATCCTCCAGTAACAGCCTCCCAAGTACAGAGATTACAAGTGTGTGCCATCACACTAGGCTGTTCTCTGCACATTCTGAGGAGGCAGCTTATGTTCTGTGCAGTTGGCAATCACACTCTTCCTCAGTCCATGGTTGGCACAAGGACTGGATCCTGGCATCCTTTTGGTTTGCCAGTCCTTCTTGGACCAGCATTAGAGGCACCACTATCAACTGATCTGTGAGCCAGCTCTTAGCGGAAGCCATTCTATTTCTTAAGAATTCTTAGTTAACAAAAAGCCAGAAGATAAACGATGAAAAATGGGGGACAAATGTGCCAAGGGAATACTTCCTTGTGTGCACTGTGGAAAGAGAGAACAGGAAAGAGTTAATAGCAGGACTTCACTCACTACTAATTTAATATGTCTGGAAATTCCAGTAATCCATTTTCTGCTGTAGGAATGACTGCCCAAACCACTCTGAAAACATAAGTATATGTGTTCTGTTTTTCATAATTTATTCTGATCCCAAAAGGTAATGGAATGGCAATTTTAAATAAGCATTGCTTTCAAGAAGTATTTCTTTATTGCTAACTCATATTTTTTAGCTTCCTTCCCTCTAGCTTATCACAACAAACTCTGATACTTTTAATAAACATAAATATTCCAAAATAATTGAAATACTTTAGTTTTCTAATGAATGAACATGCTGAATAGAGCTAAGGCAAATGAGTTGAGGAGAGGTGAGTGGTGGTTCATTGTTTAACCTTTGCATTTCAAATTCTTTTCCCACCTAAATGTGCAAGTTGATAAACCTCTCAATAATGATGAAGGTGAAGGAGGCGGAGGAGGAAGAGAAGGAAGTGGAGGAAGAGAAGGAGGAGGAGGAGGAGGAGGAGGAGGAGGAGAAAGAAAGTATTTGTAGGAGTTAAGGACAGTTGAACAAGAAAGCACATTAAGTGTTCAGCACATATTAGATACACTCTCTGTTTAGTAAATATTAGCAACTATTACTATGACTGGAACAAAAGTATAGGAAGAAAAGAAATAGGAGAAGATAAGGAGGAAAGGAAGGAGGAAAACAATGATTGGCCCTGTTTACAGCACTTAGAGCCTTGCCTGGCAGACTAAGCCCTGTGCTAATGGATTGATTGAATAGCACCTTAATGGCATCACTTCTCTGCCTTATTTGCTGCATGGCACTTTTAGCCATCTGAGCTACATAAGCTCCATGCTATTTTGGTGTTGTGAGATATTCTAGAGCACGCTAAGATAGGAAACAACACATTGGCAGTCTCTTGTTTGCCACTTATGGAGGAAGTCTGAGCAAGTGAGAAAAAAAAAAATTGGGAACCAATCAAGAGAATCAGCTTACGGCCAATTTTAGGAGCAAACACCAGGGCAGGTACTTCAGCTGCCTTAGTTGTAGGAGTAAGTCATCTTATTCTGTCTTTGTTGGTCTCCTGGTCTCCTTTCAAAAAGTATCCTGAGTTCTTCCATGAACTTTCTGGGAAGCTGTTTTTTTTTTTTTTTTTTTTTTTTTTTTCCCCTAACTCCTCTACTTCTAGGGAGAAGTCTGATGCCTAGTAAATATGAAAATTAAAACTAGGGAAAGTTAAGTAAATTACCACTTCCTGGAAGGAAGATTAAAATAGAATTTGCTACATATGTCATTTCACTCTGTAAGGCATATTTTAAAAAGAGGTTTCTAAAGCTATTCAAAAGGAGCATTTGTGGATTACAAGTTATAAGATCTTTGAAATTCAGTGGTGATCAGCTCAAGTCTCAGGAAATTGATTGGGCAACTCACTGCTTTGCTAGAGCATTTCTCTGTTCAACTTCTTTTTTCCTCTTACACAAAGCACCATTGCACATCAACACAAACATATTTCAGTGTAACATACCAGAGGAGAAGCATTTTTCTCACTTTTCCTAGACTCTTTCCCTTCAAATATATATCCAGGAAACTACCCAGCCTCTCAGACTCTGCTATAAAGTGGGAGATGAGAAACTGCATATCAGCAGAGACAGTATGTAAGCCACATCCATATTCAAAACATGCTCCTGTTGGACAGGTCAGTTCTTCTGGGGTTCAAGTCACTTCCACCTCAACATACCCTGCGAACCTCAGCCAAAATGGCAAAGCTATTGCAATTCTGCATCACAGCGAAGGGATTTTCAAAGAAAGGTGACTTTGAAGGATTCAAGGTGAAAGTCACTGTCAGCTGGCAGAGCTGGCTATTTGCAGAGAAGGAATTCACTAGAGGATAAAGAAGGGCTGGGGGCTCTAAGTCCTTGATATGGCTAAACTGCCCATTTCAGAGAAGCAGGTCAACCTAATTATCTCTCATGTCATCCTGGCTCTCCATAGAGATAGACAGTTTCCTTCTCTGAGTTTTTCAAATACATTTGTAGTTTTGGACTTCTCATCCCATCTTTCAGAGAGTCTAGGAATAAGATGAAAAGTGGAGACCACTGGAAATTTTTTTTCTTCAAGAAATTTTCAATATGTTAATATCTTAGCAAGAAGTAAAATGCTCTTAAAATATGTTTTAATGAATAGATGCTATTCTATGGTTTCTAACCCCCTGGGGATACAGGGATGAAAATAGTGCTAAGGGCAAACCGATTGTTAAGACTTGTTAAAATGTGGTAATACATGATTTGGACAGTTTGTCCCCAAAGTACAAGCATTAAATATTTTAATAAAGTGGATCTAGCATATGAAAACACCTTCAATCATAGTGTATGGTGGGGAAGCTGTCATACAGACATTAGAGTGAAAGGAAGTGTAGAGGAATGCCACCAAGGGAGGAACGACCATTAAGAGCCTAATAAGACCTTGGTGAATTCACCAAGCTTTAGAGATTACCTCTCAGTTTTACAGGTTCAGAGACTCAATTTTGTCAGCATCTTGGAATTCATCAGGAAGCCCCATACTCCCCATCAATAGTAACATCAGAGTGTTCAATTTAGCTGTACCTATGGTATGTCCTTCACAATGCTAGAGGATGGCAGAGTACAGGACTAGGGAGAAGTGAGCCTTTGGGGGAAATGATCTTTGAAGCTCCAATGTCCAGCCCTGTGCTTAGTCTCTGGTACATTTTGCTGAATGGTAAATGACTGCTAAATGACTGAATGGGTGGCTGACTGGTTGACTGGCTGGGTAGATGAGTGTAGATGGGGAGGGATAGAGATCATGGAGAGCTGAGAAGATGGCAGAAGGGAAAAGGAGTAAGAGAAGAGAATAAAGTGATACTAGACGTTTATTGGAAAATTCCATGTGTCCAGCCCCGTGTTAAGTTTTATTTATTTATTTATTTATTTATTTATTTATTTATTTATTTATTTATTTATTTATTTATTTATGGTACTGGAGATTGAACCCAGGGGCATTCTACCTCCAAACTACACCCCCAGTCCTATTTTTTATACTTTATTTTGCAACAGGGCCTCACTAAGTTGTGGAGGGCCTCACTAAGTAGCTGGGCGTGCACCACCACGCCTGGCTTGTGCTAAGTACTTTTACATACTTTAATCACTATGCCTGTGCAGTAATTCTAGGAGAAGGATAAGGTTGTATTTTCCAGTTACAAATGAGCAAACAGGCACTTAGAGGAAGGAAATGGGCCCAAGGACACCTAGTTAGTAAATGTAGAGTCAGAGTAAGTTTACAAAAGACTAAGGCATTAAGAGTAGAGTTTCATTAGTGCACAATGAGAACTAGAAATCCCAAGGTGATGTTACACTTACATTTTCTGGAGAGTGGTCTCTTTCTCTAGACCAGCTACATGGGACACCCTGTAGGAATCAGAAGTGTTATTGGGAGCTGGGCGTGATGGTGCATGGCTATAATCCCAGTACTTGGGAAGCTGAGTCAGGAATATCACAGGTTGGAGGCCAGCCTCAGCAACTCAGCACGACCCTGTTTCAAAAATAAATAAATAAATGGGACTGCGAGTGTGGGGCTCTGAGCTAGACAGCCCTAGGTTCAATCTCCAGTTACACACACACACACACACACACACACACACACACACACACACACACATACACACAGTAATTATGGTACTTAGGCTCAGAAGGGGAAAGTGTCTATGTGGCTTAAAGGTTTAACATTTTCTAGCACCTCTGTAAATGTCCACAACAGGGGTATACCTCCAGGTGGATCAAGCCCTACATTAACCCTTCAGAGACCCTACAACCCTGAACAATGCTGAGACGGATCTCTCTATTTCCCTATGCTCTGTGTTTTCATTGCTCACTGTTTATACTTTCCTGGAAATTCGACTCCCCTTAAAACTTTTATAAAGGTTTCCACTCTCACAGATATTGTGTGGAATTTATAGTTATCAAGAACTACTCTTATCTGGGTGTGGTGGTGCACACTTGTAATCTCAGTACTTAGAAGGCTGAGACAGGAGGATTGCAGGTCCGCAGACAATCTCAGCTACTTAGAGAGGCCCTCCACAACTTAGTGAGACTCTGTTCCAAAATAAAGAATAAAAAATCTCAAATAATAAAATAAGGGCAACTCTTGTTTCCTTCATTGTTCAATTCTTGTGAAGTGCCTCAGTGTCATCTAAAGTTAACACTAAGTCAAGGATGGGGGAAGAGGGAGGAAGGAAGGGACCTGCTCAGCTGGATGGGGTGGAGTCTCCTGACCCCAGCCTGGTGATTTCCCACTGTATTACACTCATCAGTTGAGTGAATTTTCATCATCCACAGTATCACATATCCACCAAATTAAAGTTGATTGTAATGAAATGTGTCATGGCTTTTAAATGTGCCACGAGGTGAATAGAACACTGACTTTTGCAGCTCTTGATGCTAGAGATCTGCTCTCTCAGATCTATCCCAGCCTGGGACATGCCCCAGCCTACGGGCTTCCCGGGCAGGTCTGCCCAGGTGGAGTGGGTCTTTCTCTCATGACTTCAGTGCTTCAGAAACCCACCATAGATCATATAAATGACTCTTTATGTGAAATGACCAGACTCCATATGGACACATTTCTTAAATCAACATACCTGCGTCCAATAACTCTATTTTGACATCGAAATGTCAAGATTGCTGGGTGTTCTGAGCACTTGTCAACCTTAAAGTTAATCATAAACTCTCTCTGTAGCGAGACTCTTCCACACTCCCTCCCTAACCTTGCAGACTTTGAAGGTAAATTGATGACACCTCAAGTTCAAGAGAGGCTGAGAGTGTCTTCTGAGATTATTTTTTTCCCAATAAGGAAGCTAGATGAAAATATGACAACCACGGGAACAAGCTGATGGGTCAGGTTATTTTCTGCAAAAAAAGAAAAAAAAAAGCAGGAAGCTGATGTTTGTGGAATTTCTTTCAGGGCCCTTCTCTGTCCCTCATTATGCGTGTGCATGCGTGTGTGTGTGCATGTGCACAGACACACACACACACACACACACACGCATACACACACACACCCAGTGGAAAGCCTGAAAACTAATCAAGGCTAGCCTTACCCAGATAAATTTGCCTTGCTTTCATTTTTCTTCATATTTTTCTATATCTGGGAAATATTATATCCTATAAGTTCTCCAAGTACTTCATTATCTGCTTATTTTCTGTTCGATTTGCCCCCTTCCCTGGCTAGCAATTTCACTGGTTCAGCTCAAAATTACTTTTAACAGTTTCTTTTAATTCATTTAAAAACATCTCCTCTTCATGCCAGACTTGGCTTTTTCCTAAACTAATCTCTGTGGTGGCAAATTAAGGTCAATATATATTAAATATACCACCAATCAGAGTTTATAATGAGAATCCTTCCACTTCTTAGTTTTGTTTTAAATTAAGTGGGATGATAAATGGGAGAGACTCAGAACAGTGAGGACCGTGGTCTGAATTCTCCCAGCCAAGAACAGGGAGAGATGCAGTACACTAAATGCACGTTCAGATGCTCTCATGTTAGTGCAGTTGGAGGGTAGCTGCTTTATAGGGAATGAACATTTTTCAACCTACTGATACTCCTGGCTTTTAAGAACCACAGAGCAAGAGTGCCAAATTGAGGCTTACATACCGTATGTCTACTTACTTAAACATTCTAAATCATGTTAACAAACTCTTAAGCAAATGCCTACTTTGATAAGTACAGCAAATCAATAACCTGATGGCCAGGTTTACATTTAGGATTCTGAGACTCAGGATTCTTAGAGTACTGTCCTAAATGCTGTAGCATGGGTTTGTGGGGAGACCTGGCTCCTGGCCTATGACCCTCCTTCTTTCCACCCCTGGCTTCAAATGGCACCGTGGGGTCTTTTGTAGTAGTCATGTGAATTCCACAGCATGCACATCCAAGCTCTGTCCAGTCTTTACCACCAAATCTAAGAGTGGATAATAGAAAGATCTGGGAAGTGGCTTAGGCAGGTGCTGCAAGTGACCTGCAAGCTGGACTAAACAGGGGAGATGAGCACTCTGAGTGTGGTCTAGATAGGTGGGATGGGAGGGCACACAGATGCTTTGGGTGGATTCGTTCCCTTAGTCCCATGGGCTTCTTATTTCAAATATATGAAGCAGTAAGAATAATGGGTTGGAGAGGGACCCTCTGAAGAGTGCACCTCAAGGAGAAGCCCCTCTTTTCGTGTCAACAGGTAGCAGTGGTGTTGAAAGTTCAGTGGAGTTTAGGGCAAAGAGGTTAATATGAGAAGAATCATAGTTGACACCAAATTATTACTTTAGAGATACTTTCATCTTATTTTTATTAGGTAGTTTCCATCATAAGCAGTAACCATTTTATTAAATTAATAAGCATTATACACCCTCAAGAATTCTCATAAATCATTCAGATGATTGCTTCTTTAAATAGACAAAATAATTTACCAGCTCTGCAACATCCAACTCTCTCCTATACCTACCCCGCCCCCATACCCACTTCACCAGCAGCACACATACTCAGAGCAGACTGAGGGTCAGAGGCAAGTCCTGCCTGATATAAAGTGAACCTTGGAAGTATAACTCATATGGTTTATATTTCTGAGCTGGCATATTCTGAGAAATCCTTATACCCACAGCTCTTTCCCTATGCATACCATAAGAACTGAGGTCAAAGGAAGGAAAGTCACTTGGCTAGTATTTTACTTACTGATCAGGATAGTGCTCAGTGTGAGTATGAAAATAGGAAAATGGGAGCCACTGAAAGGGTCAATTTTGAAGACAGAAAAGTAATAAAGTGCTTAGCATTAACCACTGGCTAGTTGAAAGATTGCATTAAGAAATTAACTCCTAGCCAGGTGTGGTGGCACACATATAATCCCAGTACTTGGGAGGTTGAAACAGGAGGATCACAGGTTCATGGCCAGCTTCTGCAACTTAGTGAGGCCCACTACAACTTAGTAAGACCCCGTTTAAAAATAAAAAATAAAATAGGGCTGGGGCTGTAGCTCAGAGGTAGAATGCTCCTGTGTTCAATCTCAGTAACACACACACACACACGCACACACACACACACACACACACACACACACGGAAAAAGAAAAGAAAAGAAAGAATCTACCCCCCATCTGCCATTTTAAAAAACTGATCTCCTTGTCTTGGTGATTAACTAATCAGAAAGAATTAAAGTGTTTTCACTTGACTTTAGAGAAAAGAGATGTTTCTAAGAACTAAATTTTTCTTATCCCAAAAGGAGGAAAAAGATTATTTAAAAAAAAATCACGGGACTTCTGGCATGATGGCGACTGAGAGAAGCAGCAGATCTCAGGCATTGTATAATTCGAAATGTAAATGTTGTAGAAGCAACTTCTTGATTGGGGGGGAGGGAAGCAGCGAAAAAATTGAACAAAAAAAAAATCAGAAGGCAGAACACAAAAGAGTAAAGTCTCCTATGAGTGAGGCACCAGGAAATCGGCGCCAAAATAAAAGATGAAAAAGTGGTATTATCACTGACAATAGAGAAATGCAGATTATCAGAAACTATACTCCTAAAAACAGAAAACCAAGAAGAAATTGATGAAATTCTAGACACATACAAACTTCCTAAACTGACTCAAAAAGATATAGAAAACTTAAGCCAACCAATAGCAATCAAAGAGATTGAAGCAGCAATAAAGACTCTACCATCTAATGAAAGCCCAGGATCAGATGGTTTTCCAAGTGAATTTTATAAAACCTTTATAAAAGAGCTAAGCCCAATACTCTGCCAATCTATTCCATGACACAGAATGAAACAAGACTCTCCCAAATAGATTCTATGAAACCATCACACTAATACCAAATCCAAATGAGGACAGCTTAAGAAAAGAAAACTACAGGCCTATATCATTGGTGAACTTAGATGCAAAACTGCTAAACAAAATACTAGCAATGCGCATTCAAAACCACATCAAGAAAATTATACACCATGATCAAGTTTGGTTCATCCCAGGGATGCAAGACTGATTTAACGTATGAAAAATAATCTATGTAATTCATCACATAAGCAGAACCATAAACAAAAATCACATGATAATTTCAATAGATGCTGAAAAAGCATTTGACAGAATCCAATACTGATTCATGCTAAAAGCACTGCAGAGAATCAGAATAGAAGGAACACACTTCAACATCATAAAGGCAATATACAATAGCCTCACAGCCAACATTATATTAAGTGGGGGAAAACTGCAAGAGTTCTCACTAAAAACAGGAACAAAAAAAGGGTGCCATTATCACCACTTCTGTTCAATATAGTACTTGAGACTCTAGCTAGTGCAATAAGGCAAGAGAAGGAAATCAAAGGAGTACAAATTGGAAGGGAAGAAGTAAAACTGTCCCTGTTTGCAGATGACGTGATACTATACTTAGAAGACCCAACAAACTCAACCAAAAGGCTTATAGAACTGATCAACAAATTCAGCAAAGTGGATATAAAACCAATCTTAAAAAAACAGAAACTTTCCTGTATGCCAACCATAAATTCTCTGAAAAGGAATACAGAGAATATTTCCACTCACGATATTGTCCCCCAAAATAAAATGTCTAGGAATATACTAATCAAAGAGATAAAAGAGCTCTACAAAGAAAATTATAAAACATTGAAGAGAGAAATCAAAGAAGAACTTAGAAGATGGAAAGACCTTCCATGCTCTTGGATAGGCAGAATAAATATCATCAAAACGGCCATTCTTCCAAAAGTGATCTATAGATTCAATGTGAGAGTGGGGCTAATTTCTGTTTTTCTGCATATGGTCAACCAGTTTTTCCAGTATCATTTATTGAAGAGGCTATCTTTTTTCCAGTATGTTTTTGACCTTTTTGTTAAAAATCAAATGACTATAAGTGTGGGGATTTGTTTCTGAGTCTGCTGTTCTGCTCCATTGGTCTGTGTGTCTGTTTTTGTGCCAATACCATGCTGTTTTTATTACTATGGCTTTGTAGTACAAATGGCCAATAAATGTATAAGGAAATGTTCAAAATCATTAGCAATCAGAGAGATGGAAGTCAAAAGTACAGTGAGATTTCACCTAACCCTAATTAGAATGGCAATCATTAAAAACACAAACAACAACAAATGTTGGAGAGGGTGTGGAGAAGTGGGAACTCTAATATATTGTTGGTGGGAGTGTAGATTAGTGCAACCACTTTGAAAACAATAGGATCTTCAGACGAATAGGAATGAACTTACCATATGATCCAGCAATACCACTTCTGGGTATCTACCCCAAAGAATGGAAAGCAAACTACCAGACTTATGCATGTGTATCTATGTTTATAACTGCACAATTCACAATTGCCATACTATGGAACCAGCCAAGATGTCCATCAACAGATGAATGATTACAAAACTATGAGATATGTACACAATATAATTTTACTCAACTATAAGGAAGAACAAAATCATGTCATTTGATTTGGAAATGGATGGAACTGGAAAACATTATGCTAAGTGAGATTAGTCAGTCACAAAAAGTAAAAAATCGTTTGCTCTCCCTAATTTGCAGAAGTTAGGGAGAAAGTGGGTCATAGGAAGAACTCTAGACAAAGAAGGAGAAACCTTAGATTAGCAAAGAAGGTAACCTAAATGAAGGTTATGGAGAGGGGAGAGGAAATCACCCTAATGCACATGATGTACATTCACAAACATATCAAAATCAATCACTAAACCGAACATGAGAAGGGAGGAGGCAGGAGGGAATTGGGGTGGGAATTGGGGAAGGGTTAAATGAGACCTGAGTGCATATATGCCTCTACCAGCTTGTACCTCACAAATGTGTATGATTACAATGCACCAATAAAAAATTGGAAAAAATCAATATTATAGGAATAAAATTTATATATGACGAGACCCACAAATTTTATAAGTTAATGAGGTTTGACCAATGTGTATAGTTACATCTACTGATGTTGAGCATTTTCATACACCAAAACATTCTCTTCTGTGGCTTTATTTGTTTTACCAGTTGGTGGACATTTGAGTTGCTTCCAGTTTTTGACTGAAATGAAAAGATCAAGAAACAAAACAAAACAGATCATTTCTTGATATTTGAAAGCTGGCCGGTCCTCACAGCTGGGTTGTATTTGTATTATTCTCCTACTGTAAACAATCTCACAGAATACACACTTCACACAGGTTATTTTGAGACCATAAAATGAGACAAAGCCATCCCACTTTATAGTTTTGTCTAAGCACAGGCAAAAACATCACTTTGCCATCCCCCAATACTAAATGTCCCCTGTTGGCCAAAATGCATGACAACTACTCATTTACTAATTATAACTACATGCCCATCCATCATCTCTAAAGATAGAATTTGTTGAAATACTGAGTCATAAAATTGCCTTCACTTTTTGACAGTTCCAATTTAGAGACAATCTCTACTTTCTTAAGTTTCACCCTAAATCATCCAACCAAACTCCAAATCTATGATAGTTTCTTTTTATTGTCCTCTTTCTGACACACCCTAAGCTTCTCATAGTATGTGTTCTCCCTCATCGCAGTTACTAAGAAGCCAAACTTGTTCAACGCTAGGTATGTTCCTGGGAATTTGGAGCTGGAAGGCTATTACTTTAAACATTTCTTATGATGAGTTTATTATAACACTAATCTTTGTTAATTTGTACATATGACTTCCCCCCCCCAAACGTCTTTTAAAATTTTTTCATTATTATTTTTCAGTAATGTCATCATGATGCACTTTGGTGTGATTTTGTTTTCATGCTTGTGTTTCTTTGAGCCTGTTATATTTGTGTGTTTATATGTGATTCTTCAAATTTGGTAAACTTTTGACTATTAACTTCTTCAAACATTTTCTACCCTTCCTTCCTCATCCTCATCAGGACTGATATACACTGACATTTCTCCACAAACACTGATGCTCTGCTCACTTATTTTAAAACTTTTTTATGCTTCACTTGGATAAGTAGTATTGCTATTTCTTAAGATTCACTAACTTTTTCTTCTGCTCTAATCTGCTATTAAGTCCATCCAATGTGGTTTTCATTGCAGGTACTGCATTTTTTTTCATCTCTATTACAACTAAGCACTCCTCACCAATTGCAAAAATGGACTTTTCTTATATGCAACAATGTAGATATGTCTCAGAAACATTATACTAACATAAAGAAATTGGACGCAAATTCTGCATACTATATGATTCCATTTATATGAAACTGGATAGGTCAACCCTAGTAGCAGATAGCTGATCACTTGATGTGCACTGGGAGTAGACACAAAGTGCCAACAATAACAGGAATGGAGGGACTCTGGGGTCTATGAAATGGTCTATGTCACGATTTTGATGGTGGTGATAGTTGCAAACATTTGTTGGACCAATCAACTTATACTCTTAGAATTGGGATAAGACTATTATGCTCTTAGAAACACTATTTCCTATCTCCTCTCTCTATTCAAGTGGGAATATTTCCATTCCTTCTGATTTGGTAAACTTTCCCAAGAGTAGATTCACATTTTCTAACTTCTACATCACCAGAAGTTCCATTTGGAGAGAAGTTCCATTTCTCTTTTCATTATGTTTACATTGCCCATTCATTGCCTTTTGGAACAT